>OMNW01000032.1:0-17258 GCA_900303245.1 Selene dorsalis | reverse complement strand
GTCTGACTAGTCATCACTAGTCTGACTAGTCAGACCGATGCGTTTACGAACTGAAGCCGCTTGGATAAGAGGCGAAACGTCTTCATAGACAAATACAAGTCCAGTTGCTTTCGGCTAAATTGTTGCCTAGAGATATTTTCTCATCCATGGCTCTAATACACTTGTACCTGTGAATCTGAGATATGGATTGTTGTGTGTACAGTACAGTGATGTATTTCCTGGGTTCATGTGTTAAAGGGATAGTTCAACATTTTGGCAAATTCGCCTATTGCCATTATCCCTATAGCCATAGTGGTAGGTTCGTTACCTTTAATTATCGATGCATGTTGCTTTGAGATCTACGGTGCAGAGACACGAGCCTCTCAGTGAACACAATGGAGGTGAATGGTACAAGGTCCTCTGTCCCTCAGAACTCATCAAATACACAATCCGACAACTCCAAAACGCTCTTGTGGACAAGTTGTGACCTGCACATTCAACATGCTATGAAATGATCATGGAAAATTATGTAACATTACGACACATGAAGCAAAAACTTGGAACTACTTGTGCTTTTGAAATCACTCGCCCAGCAGCCATATCTGGAATGTAGTTCCGGCTATGCATTTGCCTCAAAAACAACTCCACCTCGTAATGTTACATTAGTTGATGAGTAATTGATGAGTTTTGAGGGACAGGGGACCTTGTACTGTTCACCTCCAGTGTGTTCCCTGAGCAGCTCACGTCTCTGCCCCGCGGATCTCAAAACAATAGGAACTGATAATTAAAGGTAATGAACCTACCTCTATGACTATAGGGATTATGGCAATAGGCGAATTTCCCAAAATGTTGAATTTTCCCTTTAAATGGATCTGTGTTGATCATCAGGTTGCCAAGTGGACTGGAGATTTCTTCAATAAGGGGATCTATGACATCCACATTGAGCTGAGAGGAGTACCGCTGCTGGAGTGGGAGACCGAGGTTGAGATGGACAAGTAAGATCAATATAAAAGACTGAAGTCTCTCTCTTTCTGTGCTGGAGTGTTTTTCTCTTCTTTTATTGATGCCGTCTTGTTTGAAGTTTTTATAACCACATAATTACAAAGGGTACAGTCGCAGCTGCTGGTGTGTCACCATAGTGTTACCGTCATCTGAGGTATTAGTGCATGGTGCATGCACCCGATACGTAATATGGTTCCCATGACAAAAAGTAAGGAATGACATTAAGCTCGTCAGACGTTTCAAACGTTCCTCAATGTTAATATGCCAAAAAAAAGAAAACATAATGATTGTTCACAAGTCCCAGAACACGAGTCAGAGTCGAGTCTGAAGTCTTTTGAGCACGAGTCCAAGTCAAGTCTGAACTGAAGTCTCTGTGTGCGCAACTTAAGCGCGACTCATGTCCGAGTCGCAAACTCGAGTCCCCATCTCTGGTTCACACTGACCCAAACGCACCCCACCAGGCCCAAAGTTCAACCAGGCCAACCTGAACCAAAACTTTCCATCCACCGGGCCAAGCAACATGGTCTCAGCTGATTCTTCCATCACATTTATCTTTGTTGTCAGACGGCACCTAACGCATCTGGTGCATTGGTATGATTGATATGTCAGGAACTGCGTTTGCATTTTTTTGACATGTTTTTTCTGTAACTAATTAATCGACATTAACACGTTAAAGTCCTGCTTTATTTATTACTATATACTCCGGTTGCATTCAAACCTTTATGATAGCTGCCAGAGCCGGTCCTGGCTAGTTTAACGCGCTGGGTGAACCAACCCTTGGTGCCCCCCCCCACGCCCCAGCGCCCACTCCACTAACTTGACATGGAAAAAATGATCGATGCGAAAATCCTTCCTCTTTCTTCCTTCTTCCTCCCTTTCTTCCCTTTTTCTTATCATTTTCCTCTATTTATTCCTTTATTTATGTTATGTATTGAGTTGAATTATGACCTGCTAAGGATACCGTTGTTATGTTGGAAATACCTGTTGCACACAACCGTCAACAGAGGGCAGTCTTGTACCAGAGTTAGTACAAATAGGGAAATAAATGAGCCCAGTGAAGCAAGACGCAGTCTCCCGTTATTATTGGTTTAATAGCATATAGGTTGAAGTAATATCTATTAAGACACAATAATTTATTTCTGACCTGTCTTTATGTTTTTGACATTATCAGCCACCACACACTCAGTGTGTCTTGGTTAATACTCCCAACACTGCTTATCCCGTCTCTTGGTGTTTTCAGTGTGTATCTTTTCCCTTGTCTCTCCCAAGGCTGACAGCCAGTGACATCATGGAGCCCAACTTGACCTATGTGTACCCCCACACCCGGGTCCAGTCTCTGGTCAGTATCCTGCGCACCACTGTCTACCACGCCTTCCCTGTGGTCACTGAGAACCGGCAGAACGAGCGGGACTTCATGAAGGGCAACATCCTGGTCAGCAACAACATCCGTTTCAAGGTTCGTCCCACACAGCTGACAGCCTGGTACACAGGACTTTGAAGGGGACAGCAGCAACCAATCAGCCTCTAGTGATCTGACCAATCTGCCTGTGATGTGCACTGTGCTGCTAGAACACAGAAATACACATTCTAGCTTTAATTCAGCTATGGTGCTGTTTAAAAGTATTTGCCCCCTTCCAGATTTCCTACTTTTTTGCATATTTGTCACACTGAAATGTTTAAAATGATCAAATAAATTTTAATATTAGACAAAGATAATTTAAGTTATTATGCAGTTATAAAATGCGGTTTTTAAATGATAATTCCATTTTTTACGGGAAAAAAGCTATCCAAACCTACCTGGCCCTATGTGAAAAACTATGTGTTAAATCATGAATTTTCATTTTTCATTTATTTATTTAAAAAAGGACATCGCACATTAATCAACATTTCTGTTAACGTGCCAGTGTTAGCCATCAGGCTAATTTTCAACTGTTGTCGTTTTGGCAAGATGTTGTTATAGCCATTAAAAAATAAAACTGTAACAAAGAGACAGAATTAAATAACATCATATAGACAAATTAAAACGCAACAACAAAATAAAATAAAATCTTACAGATAAACACACCAAGACAATTTGAGCAGATTATAAAACACAAAATTAACACCACATTAAAACCAGACAGTAGTGACATCAGGGCAGACAAGGCAGAAGACAACACCATAAAAGAACAGTATTTGATCAGCATAGATAATATGCAGTTAATGTGCAGATATTTGATTGTAATAAACCATTTTTTTTAATGTAGAGTTTAATTTCACTGATCCCACCCAGGCCTGATCCCTGCCAGACCTGTTGCATCAAGAAATCGCTTCATAGTGAAGTAGGCTGAGAGATCTCAACAAACAACACATCATGCCACGATCTAAAGAAATTTTTACATCATTTTGACATCTATCAGTGTGCAAAGTAGGGATGTCCCGATCCGATCACGTGATCAGAAATGGGGGCCAATCACGTGGTTTCAGACCCGGTCGGAATCGGACGTTACATCCCGATCAGGGATCGAATATATATATATGTATAGGGTTGAAACGATTTCTAGAGTAATTCAATTACAAACGTAATGTAATGAAAACATGTGCATTTAATGTGTTTGCTAATCGAGATGAACACTAGTGAGAACATACAGTGATTAGTTATTTGTAACGACTGGTTAAGAACGTGAGTAGATATTGACGGCTAGTTATATTAATTAATTAATTATTAATTAATTATATTTCATACGCATATCAGAAATCACAATCACTAATTGTACATTTGTAAACACGTCCTTTTAATATAGCAATTTAATTAGGCACAACACTATTTGATTACTCGATTAATCGATGAAATAATTGATAGAACACTGGGGAACAATTTGAAATTTTGAAAAAAATTCTGTTGAGTTAGATTTTTATGCTGATTAAAACTATAATTGGCATGCAAATTGCAGTCAGTTTTTTTCTAGCACGTCAAGTTTTTTCTCCACAGCTTACCCTCAAGATAAGCAAAATTCCACTGATTAGCTGTAGTAAGACTTGCCAGCTGATTAATTACAGTAGCCATATCCTTTGTAAAAACATAATAGTGTTAAATAAACATTGCAGTCATGCCTGTTTCTTTCATATTTCATTCTATGTCAATGTTTGTAAATTTAAGTACAGTATTTTTAATATTTTTTAAGAAAACGGGGATACTATAGTTCAAAAACTTGACGTGATAGAGAAAAACTGAGATCAGTTTTGGATTACGCACCCAAAAATTTGTTAAAAACAGCTGTCAGACCTAACTCAACAAAAATTTGTTCACTAGTGTAATCGATAGCTGCAGCCATACACATGTATATTTATCCTCAATATTTTTTTATCAGATCTATAATATTTCAAAACAAGTGGGAAAAATAACAGCTTAGTATTTAGTACCATTATGTGGTGGTACAAAGTAGTCAAACCGTCTCATCTCCACACAGAAACAACGCATGCGGCATGACATCACTTTGCTGACACTATTGGTTGAATGCTGTAAAGCGAAGCAGAACACGGCAGCAATGATAAAATAAGGTGAATAAGATAAAAAATAAGGGACATCCTGGTTCTGTTTCTTCGCTCTTCTTCATTTTTTTTTAATGTGTTATAGAAGTACCGTATCAGGACTTGGTATCAGCAGATACTCAAAATCAAATGACTCGGACTTGGGGGCAAAAAACCTGATCGGGACATCCCTAGTGGAAAGTGTTACAAATTTCTAAAGCTTTGGGACTCCAGAGAGAGCCTTTATCAACTAATAAAGAAATCTTGGAACAGTGGTGAAAACCTAACTAAGATGGCCGCCCTACCAAAATACTCCAAGAGTGCAGCAACGGTCAGTGTAAAGGTCAGTGTTCATGATTCAACAATAAGAAAGACACTGGGCTAAAATTGCATCCATGGGAGAGTTCCAAGATGAAAACCACTGCTGACCAAAAAGATCACAAAGGTTTGTCTCACTTCTGCCAAATAACATCTAGATAATCCCCAAGACTTTTGGGAAAATACTCTGCGGACTCAAAATTAATCAGTTGAACTTTTTGGAAGGTATGTGTCCCGTTACACCTGGTGTAAAACTAATACAGCATTTCATAAAAAGAGCATCCTATAAACAGTTGAATATGGTGGTGGTAGAGTGATGGTCTGGGGCTGCTTTGCTGCTTCAGGACCTGGACGACTTGCAGAAATTGATGGAACCATGAATTCTGCTCTCTACCAGAAAATCCTGAAGAGAATGTCTGGCTGTCAGTTCATGACCTCAAGGTCAAATGTTCTTGGCTTTCTCCATTAGTGGATAAAGGCTCCCACTGTGGTTCACTTGAGTCCCAAAGCTTTAGAAATGGCTTTGTAACACTTTCCAGACTGATAGATGTCAATGATTTTGTTTTATATCTTTTTTTTCTTTATATCACAGCATGATGTTTTGCTTTTTGAGATCTCTCAGCCTACTTCACTTCACTCAGACAGGTTCCATTGAAGTGATTTCTTGGGGGGCTATTACTTTTTCACATAGGGCCAGGTAGGTTTGCCTTTAATGAATGAAATAATAATATTAATAATTCATAAGTTAAAAACTGCATTTTATATTTACTTTGGTTATCTTTGTCTACTATAAAAATTTGTTTGATGATCTTAAACATTTAAGTGTGACAAATGTGCAGAAAAGTAAGAAATCAGGAAGGGGACAAATACTTTTTCACAGCACTGTATTAGTTCATTCATTTCTTCCTTTTCTTGTGATATTTTTAATCTTAAATGTCTTCTTTTTGTGAAAACGTTTAAAGTTAAAACACCCCCGCATTCTGTAGAGCTGCACTCAGAGGAGTAAGCAGCCAGTAGGTGGAGGTAGAGGATAAAAAGGAGTGTGTGATGAGGCAGCATGGTAGTTCTGTCCTAGGATGTGCATGGCAATGTGTTGTTTTTAATTTTAGAGTTTCTTTAGTCAAGTCAGTGATCTGATTTGTAGGCTGCTGATTTACCTGTGTAAATGTAACTCTTTGCTGTTGCATGCAGAAGTCCAGTGTGGTGTCCCGGGCAGGGGAACAGCGGCGGCGCTGCCAGTCCATGAAGTCGTACCCATCCAGTGAGCTAAGGAACGTGTGTGACGAGCAGAGCGCTGTGGTGGAGCCTGCAGAAGAGGGAGAGGACCTGCTGCAGCAAATGTTAGAGAGGAGGTGGGAAACACACAGCCACACCATGACACGCATACACATACACACATTTAAGATCACAGTGAAATGAAAGGTGACATTTAACCACTCTGTCGTTAAATAAAAGCAAATAAAACAAAAAAAAACAACACACACTGTTTATGTATCTTCTTTAAATAGATGCATTTCACTTCAATTTCACTGCTTTTCACCTTTAAAAGTACAGTAATATAAAGTGTAATCAGTGTAATACAATATAATTTTATAGAATAATAATAATTAGAGCTGTCAAAGTTAACGCATCTTTATCGCGTCAATGTATTATTTAATTAACGCCTAATTTATCACAACTTTTTTTATTGTTGTTGTTGTTGCCAGCGTTCAGTCATGGCACTGGGCTGAAACATCAAGTATCCTGCTACCACTGTTCCTAGGGCGCCTCCAAAAGACGCAGTTATGCAATCCCACATAACACTAGCTGTAACATTGGTCCGGACCCCCCAGGACTGAGCCCGGTCTCATTCATATCACATCATACCGCATCAGTAGGCTGCTGGTAAATGTCACAATAAACGTAATTGTGTATTTGGTAAACATGTCTCTATGGCCCTAACAGCAGAATATCAATCTGCTTTGTGGTGAGGTTAAAGGAGAAGTTCCGTTTTTTGCAACCTGGACCTTATTTCTAACATAAAATACATTCATTTACTCACCCGAACAACTTTGGTGTAACTTGGAGTCCTTCAGAAGATATTTAGATCCACTCGCGATCTACGTATATCCATATAACAGGAGTTGTTGGGGCAACGATGCAGCGTCTAAATAAGACATTATCTGCTGTGAAACTCCTTCATTTCACCAATATGTTGTTATGAATCACCGGCACTATTCCCCTGTGAGTTCGGAGTGGCTCGGAGTTGTGTTGTTGTTGTCATCCGGAGTTTTTTACAGGGCTTTTCACTGAACTATGACTTCGGCAGTGGCACGGAAGTGACGTCATCGAGGTCGTAGGTCAGTAGGACTCCAAGTTACACCAAAGTTGTTACAATGTAAAATGTTAAATGAACGTATTTTATACTAGAAATAAGGTCCAGGTTGCAAAAAACTGAACTTCTCCTTTAAGGTCTCTGTGGTGAGTTTAAAGTCTCTGTGATGAGTCGTGCGTTATGAGAGTGACAGCTCCAGGACAAACAGTCAGTTCAACCAAGCATCCAGGCAAAATGTAAAATATACATACATCTATCATTGTCATTTATTCCCATTCTGCTGCTTCTTTCTAGAAGTGATCACACATGTATGTGTGTGAGTGAGTTACTATGGTTACCACGATACTCCCGCCCTCCTGGTTATTTCTGCTTGGGCCAGTCTGAGGCATAAAACTCCTGGGCTGAGTCCTACTCTGGCCCTGCACACGTCACATGAACAATCGTGCAGTTGTAGAAGGATGTTGTTGTCATCGTTGTGCACGACATAGAGCCGCTGCTTCAAGGAAACTAGAGTTTTTTGCTTTTGTTTTTGAGATTAATCGCGATTAAAAATTTGAATCACTTGACAGCATTAATGATAATAATAATAATAATGATAATATACTATTCTGATCTTAAACATGTTGCAGTATCGTTTTACTTACATGACATACATTGCAATGTATTGCCTTTTTGCAACAGTAAATGACATCTGCATGGAACACTTCATCAACATCTGTTTTATCTAATAAGATAAAGTTCATATTATTTGTCATAAAAATTATTCTAGTGCCAAAAATTTCAATTCATATTTTCAATGTATAAAGTAAAAGACCATCCATGAATCAACACAATATTGCCACACAAAATATACGAGATATACGATGTTGGATTCATTTTTTTCCCCCTTCACCTCTGCTGTAATGATAAATGATATTAGAGCGGTAAATACAGAGTGGGACTGTCAGTCATCTCACTGTTGTTCTCACTGCTGTTGACACACAGACACGCCCCCTACCCCAACCTGTACCCAGACCAGTCTCCCAGTGAAGAATGGACCATGGAGGAGCGCTTCAGACCGCTCACCTTCCACGGCCTCATCCTGCGCTCGCAGCTCGTCAACCTGCTCATCAGAGGGGTGTGCTATGCAGAGAACCAGTCGGTCAGTCTCTCACACACACACACACACACACTACACTGATTCTATTGTCATTTACACGAGACTTACCCTCATCAAGACCAGTGAAGCCCTCACTCTTACTAGATAGATAGATTGATAAAAACTTTATTGATCCCTTGGGGAAATACCTTCAGGAAATTTCAGTCTAACTCTTAATTCAAGTCTGCACTGTCACATTCAGTGACTTTGATATTTCTTTTTCAAAAGGAAGTCCTCAGTCCACCTGCTCAAAGTTCTTCAGGTTCTCGTCAGGTTGATGCATCCTCTTTGTAGGTTGGTGGCCACAGTGGGTGTCCTCTGAGAGCCACGAGTTTAAGATTACCACTTTCCTGGGTTCCACTGATGGACTACATGATCAATTTGATGATCGATGAGTGATGGTCCTGGTTGCAGGCCCACATTGAAATTTATGTATTTTGATGTCATTTTGAACATTTAGAATTTTTTGAAAATAGTTGTCACAGTTTTAGTTAAACATTTTGGTCACGACAATTCCACCCCCAGCCCTGACTCCTTGATGTTGAGATCAGGGCTCTGTGGAGGTCAGACCATCCGCTCCAGGGCTCCTGTTTGGTTTCTGAAGATAGAATCTGCATTAGTCAGATGGTTCCTGATCAATAAGAGAGTACAAATGTAAACAGTAACTGACCATCTACCCACACCCTCCATCAAAGAGCGCCACTCAGCCCAGGTTGTCCTATGCAGAGATGACTGAAGATTACCCACGATACCCTGACATCCATGACTTGGACCTGGCCCTGCTCAACCCCCGCATGATAGTGGTATGATCCATTCAAGTCCCAGTCAGAGAATCAGTTAAATTCAAACTTCAAACAAGAGTGGTGAAGATGATAAAAGCTGAAAACGATGATGTTCCTTGTGCTTCCAGGACGTCACCCCCTACATGAACCCATGTCCCTACACAGTGTCACCCAACACCCGCATCTCCCAGGTGTTCAACCTGTTTAGGACCATGGGCCTGCGACACCTACCTGTTGTCAACGCTGTCGGAGAAGTGAGTAACACACTGTTAAAGAGCGAGTCAGCGCTGCAGCCACGAAACCAGGGAAAGTAAAAGCTGTGTCATATTTCAGTTGAATGTCAAGCTTATGTTGTCTACTGTTTATCTTCCGTCCCTTTCAGATTGTTGGAATAATCACAAGACATAATCTAACCCACGAATTCCTGGTGGCCAAACTGCGACAGCACTACATAACCATGTGACTCCACCCTACTCAGGATGATGTCCCATAGTCCTCCCCAACCTGAACTCTGTGAAGCCTGGTCCTGAGCCTCCACCTCTGTCCATTTCCAAACACACACACACACACACACACACACACACTCTGCTACTGTAGGTAGCACAGTTCTCCAGGGAGTGAAACTGTACCTTTGTGTCACAGTGTCAGTTTTGATGGATTGTCAGCTTCACACCCACTGGTTTCACTGGACTTAAACTCTAATGGAAACATATTTCAGCTCACCATGTTTACCTGTGTGTAAAAAGTCACAGGTTTCCTTCAAATGATGCATATGGATAATTGACATTTCATCAACACCGGTCACTGTGCTACAGGGCTGAGCATTCAGTTTAAAGGGACCTATCATGTGTTTCTGTCAAACACTGGAGTCCGACAGCCTCAGACCATACTCATATTAAAGTGAGAGTTGGCTCTGAACACCAGGTTTCTGAGGTTTCTCTGCAGCAGTGACAAACTGACGTCCTCTCAACACTTGATTTCTTTATATAATCAGCTTCTCTAAAGTCAGATCATTCCCCCAATCTGACTGAACAGCATCATAGACAGTTAATGTGCTCATTTGGTATTTTAGAAAGCAAATGAGCACATTTGTTGCCTCTTTAGATGTCTGAAGAAGGGTTGTTACCCGAAACGTCACACTCACATTGGTGATACTAAACTGTGACTCTGGAGCTACTGCTGGTGTGCGGACCTTGTATTGTAGCCTATCTAGTTCATGCATTTTTTGTCAGGCACCCAGCATTTAGATTTTTGGATGTGTGCATTTTCTGTTGCTTCTCATTTGGTATTTTATCACCAACATTAGCTTTGGTGTAGCAGGTGATTTCTTCCTTCAGTGTCATTTTAGCCCACACCTTCTGACACATTAACTATTAATGTTTTACACACAGATACAGTTAAGTGACAATAAGCAGGTGATGGGACTAACTTTTCCTGAATGGAACAGCAGTGATCTTAGTTGCTGCTCCACTCTCAGATTCTTCTTGAAAAGGGAGTTGATGGATTATGTGATGTTGCTCAGTTTTATAGTTTGCTTTCAGAACCTCCCACAGCTGCTGGGTTCAGTCAGAGGGAAGAGAGCTTTTAATAAGGCCTCAGGTAATACTTGCTAAGCTGAAAAGAGCCATAGTAAAATATTAAGATCAAGATCCTCTTTATTATTCTATTTACACCAAAAAATTCTAAATGGAACGGAATTCTGAAGCATCTGAAACACAATTTAAAAAAACCCACAATAAACAAATACTACAAAAACAGGTGATAAACAAACATAAGATGAATATTAAGATACAATAAAATAATATCATAGTATTAGTAATTGCTTGAATTACTTGGGGGACTTTATCACATCAACTGATTTAGTTTTTCTCAAACTATGGAAACTGATGATAAAACAGATGAGTAGACAATCCCATGAGCAACAGCATTATTTTGTCAATTCTTCCAACATGAAACATGATGTTTGTCGATGACCCCTCCCTGCATCATAGAAGGACACGAAAATAAGAAAAAAAGCAACAACTGAATGTGGGTTTCTAGGTGATGGTCAGAGATGCAGCTGTTAAGAGTTCAGGCATAACTTCACACTCATGAAAAACTTAACACTTGAGCACATGTTAGTGTGAATGAGTTTGAACCTGTTTGGAGAGGTGACAGCTTCACTGACCTGTGGATGGGGCTGCTCAGTTTGCAGGCTGCGGTACATCAAACTACTGCAACATAACCTTCACAATCCTCAGAATCTGTCTTTTGACCTTTTTTTTGATGATGTTTTATCATTTGTCACTGTAGCACTTTTGTTTTTTCGACTGTTGTCTGTACATTTTAATTTTCTGTGTACTGGATATTGCACTAAATTCATGGGCCTCAAAGCTTAGCAAGACTTCAGGAGGTCCTGGAGGAGTTCTCTCATTCCACGTAGGACACACAGTAACATTTCTAACCGTGATGTTTTGCACTGAAGACATGTAGTCATATGTTCACTAAATGAGTTCAGTGTTAGAAAGTGTCAGGGTTGAGAGGACGTTGGCCATGGTTTTGTTATGTAACAGGGAATTTGAAGTAAAACTGGAAAATCAATTTCTATGAACTATATTATATTAGATTTGTAGCAGCATATACTATCTCATGCCTAAATGGGACTAAATGTAACTGGGAACAAAGGCAAGTAAAAGGAAGCGTGTTAGGTTAGCGTATGTTAGGTTGGATGGATTATTTTGGCACATATGCACATCAAACATCCCACATTATCTCTTCTGTTTTATTTAAGAGATTATTTTTTTATACAGTTTTATTCTTATGATTTTGCTGCCTGTGCTGTGAATGATTCAGTGTCATGCAATTGTATTTCTAAATGGACCAAGGCTGTCCTGGATATTAATATTATTATTATTGTTTATAATCTTGATTGTCACTCACTTTTATTTTTATGTTGCCCAAAGTACAGAATATGAGATTAAGAGAAACGGTGGACAGTGTTAGTCATACCTGATGGACTGTTACAGACTTAAGGACTGAAGGACCACTTCTTTGTGTGTCACGTGACTACATGAAGATTAGACTGCAGCCTGTGCTTGTTTAGGAATTTGTAGTTTCTACAGATGTAGAGAATTGGCAAGAAACGGTGCAGCCGTGGAACAAAATCAGAGAAACTCTGTCTTGTGCCTTTATTGTTGTTTAATGAAATAAATGTCCTTCTGTTCTGTCAATCATACAAAGTGTTTCTATTTGATTTTTTATTTTTATTATAAACAACATGGTCACCTGAGCCATGAAGATTTGTTGACCAAATGTCTATCAATCAAGCATTTTGGGAGTTGATTAACTGATAAAATGAGAAAATAATCTCCAGATGAATCAGTATTAACAATATCAGACCAATAAAAGAGACAAGTTGAAGTAGCGAAACTGAACGTTGACTGTGTGCATTGATGGGCAGACAGTTCAACACTTTTCTTCTGAGGCCCATTTTTCAAAAGTAGAATGAAGCAATCCAGGATAATTGGAAAGGCAAGACTAGACAAAGTCTCATAAGACCATCCTGGTTTAATTGGTTGTTTGAACACCGAGCCAGGCTGAGGAGGGGTTGATCACAGCTTCACTGATGCACAAATGGAGGACACATGCAGCGTACTTTTCCCCCAGTGGACAGCGACTCTTAATAGAGAAACACCTCATAAACAAGGAAACACCACTGCTATCATAAAGCTCAGAGAGAATATGTGGTAGGAAATTGTGGACCAACTGAATGCAAGTAAGTAATCTCATCTCTGCTCACACATTTAATTTTATTTATTTTGTTACTTCAACCAGTATTTACATATTTTAAAACATTTTATTATAACATATACAGACTTCCACACAATGTGGTACGTACACAAAAGACAATTCAGTGGTCACAACTGTTCGGTCCTGTGACCTTCTTCAGACAAACCTGAAGAATTTTTTCTGTTTCTCTTTTTCTCTCTTTTCCATTTCTCTTTTCTCTGTAACATATTTTAAGTCAGTGATGTAGTGCTCATAGAGAATATCATATGTAACAGATGGACACCCATGCTGAACACCCTGAAAGCCTGCCTGGAAAAACAGTGAGTACTGTCATCCACAGTGTCCACAATTTGTTTCTTTTTTTATAGTGTAAGTACAATGTAATAATGTAATGAGTATATTTTTTGGCTTTTTGGCTTTATTTGATAGTGCAGTTGAGAGAGACAGGAAACGGGGAGGCAGAGAGAGGGGGAATGACATGCAGCAAAGGGCCTCCCAATGCCAGATTCTATCTGGGGCTGACTGCAGCGAGGACTTTAGCCAAGGTGCTAATTTGTGCTAATTGATATGTGTTTTACAGAATTCACAAACCGTCAGACATCTGTATGCCCTGAATCTGAAGAAGCAGGCAGTGCCGGCAGATGCAAAGATTCAGTGTGAGAAGAGAGAATATTTAAAAAGACTTTTTTGAAAATTGGAACTGGAAATCAAAAAACTTCAGGTGATTTTAATGCACATTGAAAGCATGACTGTGAAATAATGTCTTAATCAATGTAACCCCCCCCCATACACACACACACACACACACACATATCACCACCACAAGCTCCAAACAGAAAGTGACTATTTTAAATGAAATGAGGTCGAAGAATATTGTGGTGTCCTCTACCTGTTTTCATTCATCAATGTAAAGTACAGTGGAGTTGTTGGTCTGGTTAACTGGGAACTGGCACGACATTGTGAAGGAAGAAACACACATGGGACTTTATAAATTGCCCTAATCCCTGACTTCATTGAAAACAGTTGCAACTTGTGCAGCCATTTCTAATCATCTCAATAACTGCAATAATATCAGGTACTTGAACTATCAAACCTCTGACAACAATATGAACAGCCAGCGAACATAGACGCAATATAACTGACAATGATAAACACGTGAATAGGCCTAATTATGAAAAGCTTAATAAATATTGTAAATGTTTTGTGTTTTTCCATTGTTGATAATGTATTTCGTTTGTTCAAAGAGGATGGAATAACTGTATGAAACACATTGACTAGTGATCAGAGTGGCTGCTGACTTCACAGATAAGACAACAGAATTATCTAAGTTTGGCTGTTAGCCTGGTCTGGAGCAGGCTAGCTGCAGAGAATAAATCACCATCGTAACTTTACCAGGATAAGTTTGACCTGCTGTCGAACAACCTAACGGAGGCTAATTTCAGCCAGGATAACCAATATATCCTGGCCATCTCAGGTCAAAATGTTAATTTACCAATAGGGAATGAATTTGTTCCTGCACGTTCACCCTCCACTGATTGAGCATGGATTATTTTAGGAAGCGATTCAGCTCAGATTCAATTTTTTTCACTAAACATTCAGGAAGTACACAACCTTTGGGTCCATAAATTTTTCTTTGCTGCTTCCTGGTGAGACAATCCCTATACTACCTGATACCACCTGATTCAGTATGTGGCAAGGTAACTGTCCACTCGCTGCAGGTGTTGACTTTCTGCAGGGGGAGGTCCTTCTGAGCAGTAGGAGAGAAACTCATAACAAAATCAAACCACACAAATTACCAAAGAATGAAGTGCAAAACAATACACCACTGAAAACCAACACCAGGAAATAAAAGAGTCTCTTTCGTTGGCTTTGTGACACATATTTAAAGTTATAAACTTTAAAGGTATTTCTTCTAATTGAAAATGGGAAAATCGGCCAACTGGCTGTAAATTAAATGTCGTGCATTTGTTAATAGGTTAATTTATAAAAATCTGCCAGTATGACTGTAAAGTCCTATTTCATTGTTTAGATGATGTAAGTAGTTCTCTCAAAATGTGGATGTATATTATTTCATTGTTTTGCTGATGGAATTAGTCCTACTTTTATTTTTAAAGGAATAGGATAATGGGGCTGTATATTGTAAGTATGCTGTAGACGTATTGTTTAGGCTAGTTGCTTTCTTTTAGCCCTGCAACTGGTCCTGAAGCAAATTGATTTGGTTGTTAATTTTAGCACATTATTGTTCATGTCTGCAGCACTAATACTTTATTTCCCAATTTGTAAATTATTATTATTATTTTGAGGGTGTCACAACATATTAGACTGTTTTCTCTGATACTGTTGTTTCTGTGTATGTTTGTATCCATGTCAGTATGTCTGGGATATCTCTTGTTTAACATTAGTTATATGCAGGGGAAAGAAACAATAAATTACCAAAAATGCTATGCTGAGCCTTCCAAGAAAGGGATTGAGAATGGCTCATATAAATACATGCAGTCTAAGGAATAAAGAAAATGATATTCCTGAGATTCTATCTGAAGGTGTGCATGTAGTAGTATTTTCTAAAACTCACCTGGATGATACAATTACTGATTCTGCAGTCAGCGTTCATGGATATACCATATTTAGGAGGGACAGAAATGCACTTGGAGGTGGTGTTGCAATCAGGTCTCATATACCAGCTAAAATTAGATATGATTTAATGACCACTGACACTGAAGCACTCTGGATACAAATTCATTTACCTAATTTGAAGTCTTTACTGATAGGCTGCTTCTACAGACCTCCAAATGCACGGCTAAATTATCTTGATGCAATATGTAAGATGTTTGATAAAGTGTGGCATCTTGATAATGAGATTCATATTCTAGATGATTTGAATATTAAGTGGAATATGCTGTGGCCTAGACCAGCAATTTAATGCAAATTGTTGACAAGCTAGCAAGAGTGTGCTTAAGGAGTTTTGGATCCGCAACAGCAACTTGTATTGATCATGTGTTCACTAACTTTAGTCATTTCTGCTCTAAGCTGTTATCCATTCCGTTGGGGTTCAGTGATCACAATTTGATTGCTTATGTGAGGAAAACAAAGGTTCCAAAAACGGGACCTAAAGTTCTTTTCAGGAGATCTATGAAGCGATTTAGCGAAGAGGCATTTGCAGATGATGTTGAAAATATGTTGGGAATCTGTACTTGTGAAGCAGGATCCAGATAATGCACATAATGAATTTAATGGATTGTTTTCACAAGTGCTAGAGAAACATACCCCTCTAAGGAAATACCCTGTGAGCAGCAAACAATCACCCTAGCAGGATAGTGAATTGAGAAAACTAATAATGGCAAGAGATGATGAAAAAAAAGTTGCTGTTCAGGCAGGTCTTCAATCGGACAGAGAACACTGAACTTCAAAATAAAACAGGAAACAGGGAACGAAACAGAGAACTAAAGACACGGACCGTGACACATATGCCTGGATCAAATCCTGCTTATCTTGAAGTGGATGGGAAATTCATACACTGTTAAGAATTTCCCTGTAAAATAACAGTAAAGAGCTGGCAGCAGGGTTGCCATTATATTACTGTAAAATTAACATTATTTTACTGTCACTAAAATTTACAGTTTTGTACTGTTAATGAAAAAACAGTATGAGAATGTTTTTTTATTACTTTCATGTATAAAAACAGTAAATAACTGCAGCAAGTTTGCCATTATGTTACTGTAAAATTAACATACTTTTACTGTCACTAAAATTTACAGTTTTGTGCTGTTATTGAAAAATACAGCGTGTACTGTTTTTTTTAAAGACTACTTTCACAATACTTTACAGCCAACCGATTTGTTAAGAAATACATCAGTTGACTGTAAAGTGTCAATCTTCTCAAAATCTACAAACTACAACAAAAAGGCTTTCTTAATTTAAACAGATCAGCATGCAATTGTAATGTAAAAAAAAACACAGCTTCTTAATGCACTTTGACTTTTATTTTAACATGAATTTAGAATCTCCACATTCAGACAGCACCTTCTTTCTAAAAACAAAAAGCAAAAACACCAAAAAACAAACCAAACTGACAATTACAGACAGTTGAGCAATAAATAAATCCTAAATTTACAAAACTCTCAGATGTGTGAGCCCTGTGTATCCTCTTGTAATCTGCTATATATTGTAATGTGGTGTATGAACATGAAAATCCAAAGAAAAGTATCACAAGTCCTGAAAAAATATCCAAAGTCATGACCTAACCTCTCAGACAGTCAAAACATGCCAGCATGAAACATTCAAACAGTTGTATGTGTATATTCAGAAACAGGACATGAACAACTTGGTGTGAAAAACAGGGATTCAGACTTTCTACTCTGTAAAGGGGAGAGAAAGAGGGTGAGATTGAGAGTGACAAAGAATTAAAGCAATGAGACAAGATGGTGTCTTTGTTTGTGTGTGTGTGTAA
>OMNW01000016.1:4123-49380 GCA_900303245.1 Selene dorsalis | reverse complement strand
CGGGGGTTAAAGAAAGGAGAGAAAGAGAAAAGATGGCTGCAGCTTGCATGTAAAACACATCTCGACTTAACCCAAACTTCACCTCCCTTGATGAGGAAGTGGGGATTTAAAAAGGAAATGGGTGGGTGTAGATGCATGTGGGTGGGGAGCTATGCCTTTGATGAGCTTATTTTATAAATCTGGTCATATGATATTTAAAAAAAAATAGAAAATAAAAACCCTGGGGACACCATGAGAGGGTTGCCGTCGCAGGCTGCCATGCTATGTTGTTCCTAATGCTGTTGAATGGGGAGACATACTAGTACACAGCAACCTTTGCTGTTTTTTTACTGGATGGTTTTTTATTGGGGAACAATTTAATTACATATTACATCCAGAGCAAATGCAAGGTGGTGGAATTCTCATCAGCTGCAGCTCTGACTCCCATCCACTGTGTGTCAACTCACTGCTACTCTGCACAACAGGAGCTGAGCTTCAGAAGCAGAGACTGTCTCTCTCAGCGTCAGGGCCAAAATCAAAGAGATCATAGCGATCGCTGCAGTACTCACACAGCAGCCTACTCTGTGAACTCAGCGCTATAGTGCATATAGTTGTATTTTGCAAGTGTGTATGTGGGGGGTAATTACTGCATTCTTTTATTCTGCAAGTCCAAAGGGAAATACAACGTCCTGCCTCATAAAACGGAGCAAATTCTTATTTGCTCTGCCTGGCTGAGCATGATACTAGGCAACTTTTTATAACACAGCACAGTATGGATCACATCCTTGGTAGTTTAGCCGTGTTTTGTCCTTGCATGTGTCGGGCTAATTACAGAGGGATTGGCCTTAATAGATTTAGTGGCATTTTTGTGGCGACTGTGGTTTGTTAGGATAACATGCCGAAACTACACCATTTCCTTCAAGTTCAATTCAGTTTGTGCATGAGCCTGAAATTAAAAACACCCCGTTTAAAAAGTCCCTGGAGCTGGCCACAGCGAAACTAGTCAACTTGCACGAAGTACGAGCATAGTGTGGTACAACTGCTACGGCCAAACCCATGTTGAATTGGTTAAAGATGGCACCATCAGTAGCATTCTCATGTCAGCATTTGTTTCCCACAGTTTGCTAAGATATTACTGCATATGAGAGAACATGGAAAGACACAATTGGCGATGTGCAGATGTTGTGGACCTGCTGCTTTGTACGACTCATAACTATTCTGCCTGCATTCTTTCCCATAACAAGTTTATTGTTGTATGGCTGGAATATAAGATAAATATGGCCAATTCTTTTGTTTTTTCCCCCTTAATAATACTGCCTGTCTAAATAGACCAGAATACCAAACACACACGCTCAAATGAGAATAGAGACCAACCATTATGGAGAATATAAACACCCCTCCCTCCTTCTCCTCCACATTTCTGATAAGGATCATGGGCAAGGAGAGAGAGTAGACAGCTCAACAGCCCCTTTCTCTTTCTTACCACACACTCCCCCCTTTTCTAATTAACATTGTGCATGTTGTCAGGCTTTGTTTAATAATGCATGATTGCTATCAGCAGCAAAATCCTTTGAATGAAGCACCACTGAATGGGAACACAATAATACCACCGGGGGCTCAGGAAGAAAGACAAGATTGTTTTTTCTTTCTATTGTAATAAATGTTCAATGGAAAGCATCAGTGCCACCAAACGTATGAAAGTGAAGGCGCAGAGTGCGACACTGAAATGGCCATGTTGGGGATAAAACGGGCAAAGGTGGGTCCGCCTTTGAGGGAGTCCTTTTATGTGGTATAAAAGAAATGGAAAGGACCATCTGAACTCGTGTGCATGCTCATACATATAATTACACATGCAGGCACACAGGATTGTCTACAAAAAAAAAAAAAAATTGCAGCATTTAGGCTAAATCCATTGTCAGATGACAATGCAGCAAACTGTTGCCGCTCTGCCAGGTCTGGCAGGTGGTTGGTCCGCCCTCAGCACATTACGAGGGAATCTGTGATGCAATTCACTTGTAAAAATTAGTGCCTCAAATCAACACCAATATATAACTCTTTTTTTTTTTTTGATAAATCAAGTCTTTGGTGTATGTGTGCCTGTGGTGGGGCCGTTAGCGATGCTTACATTAGCTTCCCCTTGTATTTACTTGCATGGCACAGCCTCTTAGTTGCCTCACTGGTGGTTACACAACATACAGATGGTTTTGTTTGCCTCATCAGCTTATGTGTATGTGTGTGTGTGTGTATGTGTGTGTGTGTGTGTGTGTGTGTAAATGAGTGTGTGTGCGTAAATGGGTGTGTCCGTGCGACGGGCATGAATAGAGAGGGGGAGGGCTGCTGAGTACTGTTCCTTGTGTGCTGCTTAATGTCATGTCATTATGGAAATCCACACTTCATTAATTAACTCAAAGGCTATCGCTTAGATTTGGAGGGGTAGATGCGTAAAATAATAACTGGTGGGGACAGACAGCTGTACACCTGTACTACGTGTGGATCACATCATGTTTCTCTCTGTTCGCCCCCTGCTCAGGGTTTTCCAGTCCAATTGATTATAATCTAATTCACGGTCGCTACAAACACTACTCATGTGAAAAAATCTAATATCAGCCGTGCCTCAACGTATGTATATGTATACGCATCTGTGTATGTAAAAGTGTGTATGTGTGTGTTTGTTGGAGGTGGTGTGAGTGGAGGATGAGATTGCCTCAAATTGATTCCCTTCGCCACACGTCCCCCGCTCTTGCGCTTGCTGCTAGCCCCGCGGCGCTTGGAGACAGGTAGTCGTGTCTATCTCCCCCCAGCACAAATCGAGTGTGACAGGTGCGCTATCTTCCCGTCTTTTCTGCCATTTACAGCCCACAGAAATGAAGGAGGGAGAGCTGGGAGCGAGAAAGAGGATGATTGGTAACAGGGAAATGAGGTACTTTGTCATCATCGGGCCTACTGATTGGGCTTAGGGGGGCTTGTTTTTCTTTTCTTTTTTTTCTTTTTAGTGGGTGGCTGCAGATAAACAATCCAATAAATATTATTTCGAGCAGAAGGATTTACATGCACGGTCTCTGCAATAGTCGGTTCCTAAAAGTGCACAATTCCAAAACCTCAACAAATCTGACATGTTGTGTCTTTGATGTCATGGAACATAAAGTAGCTGAAATGTCATGCTACACAAACCCGGTGCTGGCCTGCCTCAACCAGTCACCACGGCTGAAACAGCAGCATCCTGCAGAACAATGTGGGCAAACTTGCTAGCATGCTAACCAGCAGCACAGTATGTCATCAAAGCTCACACACTTGGATTAGCTGGGAGCCGCGTTACGAGCCGAAGACTACTGCAGAGCATCCATCACTAAGGATCAAGCGCTGGCTTAAGCAAATGGATGACAAGGGATAGAGCCCTTTCTGCAGCTAATGCTAGCTCACTGTATCACATTGATTTTTCCAGCCATGTAGTGGCCCTTTGATAAAAGGCTTAAACATGAATGGCAACACTTGGCCACTCTGTCTTATAGATTTTACTTGTTGTTTGAGCAGAACTAGATAAAGGAGTAGATGTGTGTGTCTGTGTGTGTGTCTGTGTGTGTGTGTGTCTGTTTGCTGAAGCTAAGCAGCTCCATCACTTTGTATGGACACTTAGAGCTATTAAAGCATCTACTGTGGATTAAATACGGTGTAAGAAGCATAAATATGTGCTTCAGATGAATTGCTTTATTGAACGTGTATATCACAATGTAACTAAAAGGCAGCCTTTATGTCCTATATTGTAGACTACACTCAAGAAGGTCTCAACAGGCTCTAAGTGGAGAAATTTGCTTAAACTCCACACCGAAGCTACGGAGTGGCTTTCAGCATTTATGAATATTTCCTGTATTCCCTGACTATTCTTCCATGCAAAAGGCGTTCTTTATGTGAAACAGATATCAAGACTGATCTAAGGAGGACTTAAAATGTGCTCTTATTACGCAGCGTATTTAATTGGTGCTCGCGACCAAAGCTGTGAAGACAAAATCTTATTAGTTCACCCTTTCATCTGTGTGGTTTCTCCCTCTCTCTCTTGCACTCTCTATCTCTCTCCCTCTCATGCACACGTGCACACGCATTGTGTGAAGTGACTATTCCATTTAGAGTACTGTCAGAACATACCCCGTGAGCACATCAGCCTCTTCCTATCCTCTGTCAGCTCCAGCCGAGGCTGTGTGGGGGTATGTCAGAAATGTGCAGGGATAGATAAAACCCGTGGAGCCAAACAGCTTTGTTTCATTCAGTCCTTCTCTCTCTCTCTCTCTCTCTCTTTTCCCTCCCTCCTCCTCCCCTCTCCCTCTTCCTATCCCTCCTTGCCTTGCATAGGCTGTGAATACCCTGCATCTGAGAAATCAGACCAGACTGACTCACAGGGCTCTGTGAGCCAGTGCCACCGAGGCTGCCAAAGCATGCTGGTGCCAAGCTGTCCCACCATGCACAGAGCCAGACCCACGCTGCTGCTGCCGCTGCTGCTTGTCCTGGGTCTGCTCCTCCACCTCGCCGACGCTCAAAGTAAGTGGACCGCTGGCTTTCACTCGGGCCTCAAGTGTTCTGTCCTGCTGGGTTGGGACGGGGTGGCAAGGGTGGAACTGCTTGTGTTTCTGTGTTTTTATTGCTCATCGGACACATACACACTTCATGGACCACACACACAGCGTGAAAGAATTAAATCAATCTTCATGAGACACACATGCTGCTGTGTATTGTCATGACACTGCTGACATACAGGGGAGATATTATGATGCCCCTCACGAAACAAATGTCATTTCTGTATTTAAAACACAAGAATTTCAATAACGTTTTATAGTAAATGAATTCCCTTTTAAAGCTCGCTCTGTGTGGGGTGAAATTATGGGAGGAAATACCAAATCTGTATTAGATAAAGTACAAGAAAAAAATCCAATTTAAAGCCCCCTTCCACTCAAATATATTCTTTTGCTTATCGTTACTTCACTTGAATGTTAGAGTCAGAGTTTAATGCTTGAAGACTTTTTGCAAATTCATCTGCTGAAGGGGGACAGTTTGCGTGTGTTAACTTAACAGGAATTTCAGGTATGAACAAACAGTGCACTCAGAAAGTGTTCAGACCCCTCCAAGTTTTTCACTTTTTAATATGTTGCAGTTCTATGCTGAAATAATGATAAAAAATAAAATACCACTCATCAATCTACATTTAATACCCTATAATGACAAAGTGAAAACAGAATTTCAGAAATCTCCACACAGGATCTCTGGAGCTCAGCCATCAGGGTCACCTCTCGTAAGAGGAGTGGACCCACTGTGCCTCAGCTTCCTGTGTCTGAGCTCTCCACTCAGAGTTTGGTTTTTGCTCTGATCAGCGTTGTCAGCTGTGAGGCCTCAAACTTACAGGTGTCTGTCTCATGGCCAATCAACTGAGGTGTACAAACATCTCACAGATGAGGCTCCTGAGCTAAATTTTAAATCAACATGGGGATGGGTCACAATGTCCACTTTTCTCTTTTTAGTTTAACAACAAAATAAAAAATCTAAAATTGAGTTTTAACTTTGTTATTTTGTGGTATTGGGTGTAGACTGATGAAGGGAAAATGTCTTTTGTTTTAGACAAACAACATACGGTTGCAACTTAACTAAATGTAAAAAACTGAAAAATCTGAAAAATCTCTGAAAGCACAGTCTGAGAATCACAACTAGAAGGCCAGTTGTGCTCCTAAATCAGTCAAACCCTAGCTTGGCTGTTGGCAAGTCATAATCCAAGTGTCACATTGCGTCTCTCCCTTTCTCTCTCACACACACACAGACACACAGACACACAGCCACACAGCCACACAGCCACACACACAGACACACACACAGACACACACACACACACACAGACACACACAGACACACAGCCACACACACACAGCCACACACACACAACAACATGCACACTCACACCCCCATATTTTACAATGATCCATCTCCTTAGCTCATAAAAATATCAAAATGTGTTCAAGTCCTTATTTTCCAGCTGCTTTTTTTCTGCCACAGAAACTATCACGTGAACCAGAAATGCTCAGGCCTCAGCCAAGAATCTCATGATGAGAAGTCATTGGAATTGAGTTACTTGACATCAGACACCTGCCCATTGATGTGTGACAACAGTTTTCAAACCTCATTGAGTTCTGGTCCTGCACCACAGCATCCCCCCCTCTGCCACCCTCTCTTTTTTTTTACACAAAGATCCATGAATCATTAGCCTCTGAAGTCACAGAGGGATGAATAAAAGTTTTATTGCTCCCTTTCCACCGGCTGAAATCCCCCCAGTTCAGCTGAATATCTCTGAATGAAGGGATCATTCACCCAAGGTCATATACAGCGGAGCCACGCAAAGTGAAATTGATGAGTGAGATTTTCAACTTTGTGCTTGAGAAATGTTCCCTGCAATCTGTTCAAATGTGTTTTGTTTTTCTTCTCTGCCCCCTGTCACATATGTCTCGCAGCAGGAGACAGGCAAATGGAGAAATGTATTCTCCATTTATCCCCTGTTTTATGTGCAGCTCCAGGATTTACTGACACAATTTAATTATGGGACCTTTCCAAAACTGCATTAACGGTCGATAAACGTTAGCATTGAGGGGGCTCTTCAGTAGCTATCTTCACAGAAACTCCCATCTTTCACAGCCTAGCGTGAATTTACATAACAGCATTTGATAAATTTTTTTTTTTTAAAAACATAGTTGCCAAAAGCTTCTCTCAGACAGCTGTCTTGACGAGACTTCCACTCTCGCGTGTCCAGACATTCCACAGTCACATTTGAGCACAAATGTAACAGAGACTGGCACAAGTGCAGTCAGCAGCCCCCAAATCTTGACGCCTCCGTGCTCACCGTCCTCCCCAAACCCCCCATTAAGACCCCTCCTTTAGCTGTCTGGCTGTTAGCAGCTGCCACTACACCATATCCTACTTAGACAGCTGTGCTGGTTCATCATTTCAAAGCCAAAACAAACTTACCACAAGGTAGCCACAGTGGCTGTCTGTTAATGGCTGTGGGGGCGTGTGGGAGACGGGGAGGTCACGGGGATGAGGTGTGTGTTCTGTCTGTAAGCGAGGTAGCAGAGCAAGCGCCTCTTCATACCCAGAACCACTTTAGGAATTGCATATTAGCCCTGGGATTTATCTTTGCTCCATTCTGCTCCTGCACTCCCTGATCACCCAAATGCACGTGTTTGTTCCTCCCCTTCCCAGCTCCCTGCTATTGTTTTTCTTGCTAATCGCTCTCTTGCCAATTTTCTCCTCATTCCTTACTTGGGCTTTTTCTTTCTATTGCTTTTCCGCCTGTTTCTTTGTCTTCTCCCCACCTTCCTGCCTTGCTGTTTGGAAGCAGTGCAATAGCCCCTTCCAGCGACTCAGAAGCTCCTTAATTTCCTCTACTGTGCCACTGCATATGCATAAGCAGCCCAGACACTCTGGGGTTCTCTCCCCATCTGTGGCGTGCACCGAGGACTAAAAAGACCTCCACTCAATTTTGTCCGCTCCAGACTAACCCCTCGGCAGCAAAAATCCGACTGCATTTCCGAAGGGAAAGCTGCCCTCTGTTGGCGCTCTGGATCCATTTGGGTGTGAGCTAGCCTCCGGCTGTGGATATGGTGGAGGATATGAGACATACGAGAGCAGAAAATGGCTGAGTCGGCCGGCTCAACAGATGGCACGATCCTCAGAGCCAGTCCTACTTGCCACTGCAGCCCCCTCTCAAGAAAAATGCCAATCAGGGCCCCTAATAAACACACACTTCTGTTAAAGCATCGATTGGAGTACTACCAAACATTTTCCCTCCACAAATGTTTGCAAACGAGACCTGTACGCAGCTGGGAGGAACAGAACGTATTCAAAAATCATCTTAAAGGATGGTGTAGCTGCGTTTCTTTGTTGGGTCTGTTGGTTTGTTTTCACTCTGTCATTGTTTTGTCTTTGGCCTTCTCTCTCTGTTGCTCTCTCGTTTTCTCCTTCACCCTGTCCCCCTCGCTCTTCAAATGCGGCCCATTTAATTTGTGTGGCAAATTGGGCTTGGCAATAGCTTGAAAGAGGGACATAATTGTCCCTGGTGAGCCAAGGGGACAGAGCGCAAGAGAGAGCAGGGAGGCAACAAACAATTCCTCTGTGTCTTTTGCCGAACAGTAATACAGAAAGGAAGCGTTGGAAGATGAGAGGAGCGCTGGAAAACGTTGAACATCTCCACCTGGGCAGGGATAAAGCAGGCCAAAACTTTGGTGTGAAAAACGGCATTAAACAACTTGGCCCTTCATTAACTCGATGGATTTTGTTTCACAAGCCTGACACTGATACGACGCAATAACAACCCGGGTCTTTGTTAGTTACAAAGTGTGACTTGGACATTTTGTGATCTCACTACAGTACATACAGTCATGGAAAAAAAAATAATTCGACCACCCTTGTTTCTTCAGTTTCTTGTTCATTTTAATTCCTGGAACAACTAAAGGTACATTTGTTTGGACAAATATAATGATAACAACAAAAATAGCTCATGAGAGTTTAATTTAAGAGCTGACGAGCCATTTTCCATGGTTTTCTTGATAATAACCAAAATTTTTAGGCACTTCATGTTTTCTTTTCTGTCTGTTAGTCACATGATACACACAGGAGTTAGTACTTGATTGCATAATCATTGCATTAAAATGAACAAGAAATTGAAGAAAACAAGGGTGGTCTAATCATCTTTTCCATGACTGTATCAACATGTAATGATTGAGCGACATTACAGAGCTGAAGTCAAACTTGCTCACCACTGTGGGACTTTTCTTTTTCCAATAAACAAATTCACATCAAAACTACACTTTACAAAATATGCTTATTGACAGTATGCTGAGTTACATTTGTAGGGAAAACTCGTGTGTGCAACAACACTTCTTAGCCTGCCACACCACACGCTGTGCTGGCCCATGTCAAACCCTGGGCTCAATAGTGTTTTAATTGATTTCTCCCCATGCTGGTGGATGGCATGGCGAATCCCAGTGAGCCAGCACACTTCTCTTTAACACGTCAAACATATATTGATAGGCTCTCCCAGCCTCTCTAAACATTAAGATGTTAACACCCAAACCTAATTTCTCTCACTTATGCTTATTTACAGGCAGCAGTGTATACAGACACATGCACACACATGCACTTACTCGCAGCACTCACAGGCATCTAATGTATGTGAAATCGTTTTCATGCCAACAAACATAAACCACGAAAGCAGTAAGTCATGTATTGATGCAGCTTTTTCTTTCTTGCTTTTTTTATTTCATTTTTTATTTTTTGAGCCGTTGCAGTGCAAAAACAAGAGGGAGGGGCCAGAGTTACTTTACCGTGATATGGTCACATCTGAACGTTTGTTCAGTAAATAAGTTTTTCTCTTCTTTGTCGTTGAGTTAAAATTGTTTTTTTCTTGTTTCCCATTTGTTCACTGTAAGATATGCTGCTGCAATATATACCTATATGATCCAAGAGCGTCTATTTCCAGTGATTCAGTTAGTGGTACTGTGGTAACAATCCAACAGCATCTGCCGGCTGGATCTAATACTTTGTGAGTAGAATGCAGATGATCGTAAATACAGTCTCCGCTGATGTTAGTACAAAATAAATAAATATTATATAATGTTGCAAAAAGAGAGAGGCATGCTGGGGTAGACTATAATATGTAAGCATGCACATACATTCCTGTGAACAGGACAGTGTTATCCTGAAATGTAATCAAGCAGCTACACTGTTGATACGTACAGATGAATGGACAAGTCCCAAAAACATGCACACACACGCAAGTACGCACACAGTCCCGCTCAACAGGATCACCTTGTAGCAAGTCCAAAAGCTAATGATACTCTATTCCCCAGATGACATCGGGCTGTAATATGTGTGTTTTATGCATGCCTGGCCTAATATGAATTATTGTAAAATAGTGTTGTATTTGCATATGAGCTTCCGGGCTGTACTGGAATTAGCATTTTTACAACAGCTCAAATTAAATCCCTCTGCTTAATTTGCCTGCATGCTAATTTGATTTAAATTGAGTCTATTCCATTCGTTTTTACACTTATACCCACACAGTGCTAACATACAAACCACACACACACACACACACACACATTAATTCAAGTACATGCACACACATATGAACGCACACTATGTACTCTTAAGAGCTGCAGCCTACATTCGTCTCCCCCACACACTGCCTGGTACACATTGAATTCGACACACAAATAAACACAAACCTAACATGTTTGTGTATCCACAGAAAATGACATTAAAGCAGGAGGTGAGCAGAACTCGTAGCTGTTTTGGTCCAACTTTTAAATCACTGCAATCCCCTCCCACAGCCTACCACCTCGTTCATCATTCTGCCGGACACTGCTCAAGTGGAAATCTCATTGTTGGCTCCACTCGTTCATTTCAAAACGTGTCTTAGTACAGTACATCTTTAAAACCGGCATCAACATCTACAGAGAGGAGACACTGCGCATCATGTTCACACTTCAAATAAATGTGGTGCAAACACCTTCGGCTGAGTGTGCCAACACTTAATTACCATCTAGTTGTTTGGATGAAGACCTTGTGACAAGACTGGGAATCTGAGATAAAACAATGTTATCAGCGCCATGCAAGATGCTTCTTGCTTGCAGGTTGAACGAAATGAGTAAGAAGTCATTATCATTTTCTTTGGCTGAGTATGCCTGAACCAACTCCATGTCAACAATGTGCTGTGCAATTATGTCTAAAGGTTGTGTCAGGCCCATGATTAACTCCATAAATGCCGATATATCTGGCAACTACACCCAAGTGTATTATTTAAGGCCATTAGTTTCATGTATGGATTGCAGTCATTTTGCCTTGCACTTAGACCACAGAATCGCACAAAAGCCGAGCAATTTTCACCACAGTCCTGTCCCTCCCACTTTCAAGAGAAGAAGATAATCACATACAATATGGAGATGTTACACAGGCCCAGATGCAGGTAATTAAAGGCTAGCCCCAAGCCACTAATGCTATATCTAAGTGCACTTATGTCTCCAAGTCACACTGACTTGAAAATGGTGGGGTACTTTTACCACTCATGTCAGAGTGGGAATACTGACAAAACAAAAGCAACATATGAGCCAAATTGTAAATCCACTGGAATGGCACTCAAAAAATTCCCAGAATCCATTTTTCTTAATCCATATATTTGAATGAGGTGACTGGATCTATCATACTGTGAAATGGTATGGATTTCAGTCAGCCTGGTGCCTTCTTATCTGTCGTTTGAATGTTTAAAGCGATGCAAAAAAAACAAAAAAAACAATAGAGGGCCATGTTAACACTGCACCAGACTAGATTTCTATACTTACACTGTCTCCCTCTCTCTCACACAAAGGGTACCTTGTAGCATGCCTTTGAAGCTGGGATCAGCCGGTGAGCTGAGCACAATGCCAGCTGTTTTGCATCTGCTGGGCTTATACTTGGCATGATTCTAGCCTTGCTGGCATATGTACTAAATCTGATCACCGTCCATACACCGTGCCAGTGAACTGTATAACAATGCAGGTGTTTCATGACATTGCCACAGTGACAGTGCAATTAATAGATTGATGCTCTGGCTGCAGCAACGGCGATGCAGCACTGATGATGTTTTACCGCAGTGTACAATAAAAAGCGAGGCTATGCGTCATCTACACATGCCTGTACCTAAGATAGGAATGTCACACACACAGGATGGTCAGAGATTGTGGTTCAAAATACAAGTCAGCCTGAATGGAAATTGTCTTGTGCATTCTTGCAGTGGCAGCTGATTTATGTCCCGACTGTGGATTGACTCATTAAGCACGTGCCGCACACAGGTAGCCCAGAATAAATGGTCATTCACTGCAGGTTTGGCTAAAGCATGACTTTGTCTGCAGTGCCTTCATGGCTTATTAATCAATTTTGCAGAGTAAGATTTTGCTTAGTGCTGCAGACCTATGATTACACGTTTAGTGAGTGTCAGCACCATGTGGTTTAAAATCATATATGTTAAGCACATGGCATTCACGCAGATACACAATGACTCCCAGAGCTAGTCTGTATTTTGTATACTACAAGACCTGTGAATTTAAAACTGTAGAGCGGAGAGGCAGATGTACAGTAGGAACCTGCATGACGGCAGGATTTATTTGTTTCTTCTATTAATTAATCATCTTCCTGAAAATACAAGAGCCACCTGGATATTGCTGAAAGCATCACTTTGTTTGAGGGAGTGAAACTCTGCCTCCTGATTCTACATGTTTGGAGGGAGGGGATGTGGTGTTGTGCACTTTTATAATACATAACTGTTCCATTAGAAAAAATGTTTTTGAATTCTCTCTACCTCTGAATTTATGCATTTGTGTGGTTGTCTGTGTGTGGTGGTTGTGTGTGTGTGTGTGCGCACTCGCGCGCTTGTGTGGTTAACACCTGGCCCTGGGCCAGAGCTTTGGTCTCACACCAGGGGTCTTAAGAGTGCGACACATTGCACTGATCTCAGCACAGCACATTTGTGTGCCTGTGGGGTATGTTGAGATTCTGCACTGGGGTTAATGGACTAAACCATTCATCTCCATGGAGCTGCCTTGGGGCAATCTCTCATTCCCAGTCAGAAAGCTTACAACCCCACCTTCTTACCTACAGCACTCTACAGCGCTGATGCCGATTGGGAATCTTTATGCCCTAAGCTCCTTTTGTCACAGCTGATTTACATCCGGCCGAGTGATGGAGTGAGTGTTCAGTCCGTCTTTGGAGAGCTGTCTTTCTCACCTAACACTCGCTCGCACACTACATCTGTCACTCCTCTCTGTCACCCCGCCCTCTCGCTTGTTTGTTTGCTTGCTCACTCATTAACTCACTCTCTTGTGCACTTACTCGCGCACACTGCAACTTATGCTGGCTCCCTCTTTGGTTTTTCTGTGCCATCAAATGAGTCATGCCATTTGAGGAGCAGAGATTTATTGTGACACACAGCTTTAGTGTGGGGTATTAGTTATGGCAAATGAGAATGAAAGTCTCCGTTGAGAGGTGAAAGTGCTCTCACGCCACAGCCAGACCCATAGGCTTTTCCAGTTGAAACAGAGCCAAGCCCTTGTTTCTAATGGGGCAGCTCTCTAAGTGCCCATCCCATCACACTGTGGAACATGGGATATGCATTCTCCCACACACACACACAATTACTGAAGGGTCCCTGGACATTTACGAGGTGTTTATACAGCATCCATCATAACATCCATGAACAGTCTGTTTCTCCTTAGCTTTAATACTCCCTTGGTGCCATCTTTCATGTCATTCATCATTCTCTCATCAACTAATTAATTACCACAATCCCCTCCATCACTTGAGTGGTGATGAAGGATATTTCAAGTTAAATGTAGATAATTAATGTGCAACAGAGAGGTAGTCAGGTAGCAGAATTCGGGGTGGAGTGGTCATTTGCCTCAAAATCAAGTACTTAATCTGGTTTCCTTCTATCCCTTTGAATCTTAAAGGTGATGTGAAGGTGAACACGCAATTCAGCATATTTCATCACTAAACTTTAGTCCTCTTAGGCTTGATCTCATTCACTCTTTCTGCAGTCCTGTTACTCTTTTATTTCCCCCTCAGTCTGATAGTTAGTTGCAGCGAGTGCATACAGAGGTGTGGGGGAAGAGGGGAGAAGGCTGTTGAGTCGACTTGATGATGTCAGGATTTATGCCTACATGGATTTCTTTAAGTACACCTTCCAAATAAGATTTTCCTACTCTTTTCCTCCTGCCCCTCAGAGAGGAGAAAAATAACACATGATCAGAGTCTCGCAGAGATTCCTTTTCACTCTCCCCATCTCCCTCCTGCCACTGCCTGGGTAAGACAGAAATTTCACACCGCATGATCTGTTGCCTCTCATTACACGGAGCAATGTAATTGGCTGTGCTTTTCCCCCGTTGTGATTATTCAAGGAGAGATGTCCATGGAAAGGATAAGCTGTAGTTTTGCCATTAAATCCCACAGGGACGGCCTTATTTGTATCTTTGGTCAAATTAGGCCAACTCCAGTGGGAGGAGAATGGAAACGCCCAGGAGACATTACACAGTTACCAGGTGCAAGGGGCTACTCAATGGCCTGGTTAAACATGATTAGATGAGATCCTTATAAGTGCTAAGGACACTACTGGCCCTACGAATGGCTCCCAGCCTTTATAATACAAATTTATTTCAAAGCACGTTCTCAAGCAATGTATTTGGTTTGAAATGCAGCTACAGCAGACTGAAAAAAATCATTATGATCCAAGAGGTTTTTGCAGTGCAATTTAATGTAATTTCCATGTGTGACAGAGGACACAAACCTGTGTACACATGCAAGTACATCCATCTTATTCTACACCCTCCCACATACAGCAAGTGACATGTGATCCTCAGGCATACAGCGTGTATGCTAGCAAGAGGAGCAATGCACAGTTGCATACAGGCCCATAGGCTGAGAAGTATACATGTATAAAAATAGTACTGAGTTCGACACACATACAGTACTGAACATCTAATGGAACTAAGAGATGGACAATATGGCATATCTGTAATAATATGCTTTCATTCTCCATTACTGACAAAGAGCAACACTGATCAGATGGTCTGGAAAATCCACTTTGACCTCTGCTAAAAATAAGTATTATCTGATGTCTGCCTCAGCGATGTGCTACGTTTACGGTATACGATTGAAAGAGAAGACAGGCACGGTCATTGATAAGTTCATTAGAATACATGAATACAAATAAAATCAGGGTGTAACACGCTACACAATCTCAATATGCTAAGGTACACTGACAGAGCAGCAGCGGGTATATAGACAAGACACTTAAACATGGGAGAGAAAGAGCTTAGATGGAGATTAACGACAAGAATGGATGGACTGACTTTCAAAGGCACTCAAACCAGATGAGGTGATATGAATAAAGGAAAGGCAAAGCTAATATGGGTTACAGGGGTTTCTTTTATGTTTCTTCACTGCTTAGTCACAACTCATCTTTTTTTTTTCTTTGCCAGAGCTCAAAGATCATTTCCAAAAAGTAATCCTGGAGCCTACAACTTTAATCCTACAGATATGATTAAGTTCCTGACATCTAATGAAATGATCTCAACCCTCTTTTTTAAGGATCTGAAATTTGGTAATGAAAGTCAAAGGTAAACAGATTAAAGATATTGCAGTTTGGGATTGAATGTCACATTTTGATCTTTTTCCATGTCTCTTGTCACACACAATGAAAAATGTCAACTTTTATCTAGAAAGTATTAATCGTTAAATTTAACTTCAACCAACTTCCATCAAAGTGGTGAGTCAACACTGTGAGGCTGCATGAATTAAGTGAGTTTTTATTTGTGCGCACATCAGGAAGCACTTTGATTGTCTTACTATTGGCTGGTGGTGTCATTCTCATCATTATCATGATTATTTCATCATTGTTATGGCATATGGAAACTGAAGCATGATTGGAGATGAAACTGAAGAATAGTCCAGCTCTATACTGTATTCTGGGGTGGGAAAAATTGGGTTGAAAATGCAATCTTCTGTTAAAATCGTAATCCAATGCAACAGACTGTAAGGCAATAAGCAGTGAAAATAACCCAGGTCCAGGCGACTTAGTAGTAATCAATTGGATGCATAGTGACTAAAGCGATTCAGGGATGGAGATGGGAGTCACAATAATAGCAAACAAAAAAGCAAAACAGAATCATGAGAGGGTATTCTTATCTCAAGATGACTGCTATCTCGTGGAAGACAGCCACTTTTGTTTTGCCATGCCTCTTTGTGTGGCGTCTTTGAAATCCACAAGGGCCTGTTACACAGCATTCATTTTGTTTCATCACTCGCACAAAGGCTTGACTGACATTATTTGAGATAGTTTGTTTCAGGTACAATGAGAGTAATTATTTAGGCTGCATTGAGAACAGAGAGAGTACCAACAGAAAGTAAGCAATATTACTGCCAATGATAGAATATTATGGGCAAGTTGCTAATAAAAGCCACACAGATAATGGCATCTTTCTGCGGCCCCCTTTTCACCAGTACACCACTCCTGCATCCTGCACTGGCTTTTTGAAGCTTGCTAGTAAATGACAAAGTTCGAGAAGCGCCAGGCTATAATGAGCACAGACTGGTACCTTTGGTCAAGGTCGCTTGTGGTGACAGCGTCACAACAAGAGAGCAAAATTTGGGTTTGAGTCAGTTAATGAGCAAAAATCAAAGTCAAAGCAGCCCCACACTGGCACTAAAACTTGTCGAGCATCCAAGGCATCCCTGGGTCCCCAGGAAATTTTACAACTGCAGGAGAGAAGAAAGCTTTTTTAGCTTAGACATACAGTAGCTGGTTCTTTTTATTCTGGCCGTAATGTATTCAGGTAGAGTGGAGCTGGTGTCCATCACTTCAGGAAGCCATAGAATGTGCCCTTGGTCACGCATGCAGAAAAGCACGTTCCTGTTTACTGCAGACCTGTACTGTTCCCAACTGCCTCCTATTTCCCCCCCAACACAGGGCTTCTCAGAAAGCAGATCTATCCACCCGGTCACTGCTCTACATCTGTACAAGATCTGAAAATATTGATTAGGTGATAATTAAATTGTCCACCCCAGCTTGATATGGATTAATAATTGGCCACTAATGCCCTCCTGACATTTTGCTGTATCGATTAGATACTGTTTGCAGCACTGTGTCGATAATTATGACGCTTGGCATTCTTCATTTTGTCCCTAATGAGACCAATCAGAGTTGGCTCTACTTTTGCTTAAGAATTAGAGAGGAGTGAAAAGGAGCGAGAGGGGAGGATAGATTTTCTCTTGCGTCCATTATTTGGTGTTTTGGGCTTATCACAGAGATATTTCCCTGTTGTACAGGAGGGTTCATTTCTTTACATTGCTTATTTCTTGATGTATAATTAGTGCTTTGTTGGAAAAAATATAAACTGTCATTTTATGTTGTTCCAAATCACATAAAGAGGACATCTTTGGACAAAACAACAGCACCACTAGGAGTACTATAAATACAGAGATGAGAAGGTGGTATGGGCATTGAGCCACATCGCTGCTTCGACTTCCTCACTACCATCTGTGAGTGTTCCTCCACTGGCATTCTCACAAAAGGCCTTTTGTGCATTTTTCACCTTTGTCCCTGTTTGCTAGGTTTAATTAGGTTATTTACTTGAGCTTCACCTCCCAGAGTTTCATTATAGTGGGCATTGCAGATAGGGCTTCACACAGGGCAGGGGCAGATAAAAAGTTAGGACAAAAGATGATAAATGTCGTGAGTGGGGGCCGGAATGCAATCTGGCTGCCACGATGCAGAGATGCTCTAATGGCTTCCCAGCAAGAAAGGGGGAAGGCACTGTCGAGATGGCAACGTGATAAATGGTGCTGGGGTGGCTGTAAGGACTGTAGGCAACACAAAGAAAAAGAAAAGAGTCATGGAAGGAGGAGAAAAAACGAAGATGACCACAAAATGGAATTTAATTAATCTGGACTTGGTTCCCCCTCCTGACAAATTCAGTGCAGAAGAAGAAGGAGAAGGGAAATTGTTTTTTATGGACGTGTTCAGCCACCACCCAACCCCCACCCCGCTGCCTCCCTACCATTCTACTTTCCTCTCAGGTTGAAATGGCAAAGGGACGTATGGGTTCTGACAATGCCCCTGCACCTGTGGAATGATTAATGACAGCAGACTCACCTTACATGCTGCAGAGTGAAAGTATCTGCTCCAAAAGTACATCAAGCAGAGCTCTGCTGTAAACATAATTCCTGCACTATTTACCAGATCATTACACAGATGTAGGATTTTAAATCCCTTTGCCTTAAACATTGCGGCATTGTGGACATTTTTGTTTATAATGTTGCTTTTTCTGTTCTGTATTAACTTTCCTGATGGTTTCTCACATCATTATCAATCATATTAGACAGGAGACATGGAAGTTACAATGTAATCATAGCACTTATTACAATATTAATATTAATATACAAAACTGGCCAGGAAAAGGGCATGAGAAAAAAACAAAAACAACTCTCACCCAGGGACCAATGTGTGGATAAAACTACACTAGAGCCAATATCAGACTACACAATATGTTAACTATCTTGAAGTGATGTAGGTACTTATGTATAGGTATATATAATGAATTTACAGAAACTAATCTCCATAGCACATTAATGAGGAAGGTTTTAGTCCAGTTAATTTGTGGGTATAATTTGTAACTCTTACTTTCTGACCTTATTTGATGTATCTGGATATAATCCAAATAACAAATAACACTTGCTCTGTCAGTCGTTACAACTGCCTATCAGGATGACTCGCCTCAAGTTGAAAAATCAGTCACACCGTGTTCACTTTATGGGCTTAAGTGCACTAGATTTTGTAGAAGATTCATGAAGTTAACAATCATGCCTAGTCAATGTACTGGCTTACTATTTAACCTTTAATCTATGTGAGAAAACGGTTGAAGTCATTACTTACAGAGGGACAATGGTACCTTGTGGCATTTTGTGACAATGTCATTGGCTTTTTACTCTCTCCCTCACTGTTTCACTACTCCACATTAAAAACCAGTAGACCCGGCCATTACTCACAGTTGTGCTTTTAGAATAATCCAGGCAACTGTGAAAAAGGAATTGTAGATCAATAGTTTTTTATATTTCATAGGGAAATTTGTCCCTTAACTCGCAAATTTATGAACAGTACAACACACTTCCCTCATAAATACACAAGCACATTGTCTCGACCCACAGTTACATGTGTGTCTGCAGAGTATTCCTAGTCACATTTCAGATGCTTATATCCATACACTTAATACACACATAACTGCCACACACATTCACTTGCCCAGCGGACTACAGCCCATTACTGCTGGCAAACATTTGCTCTCGAGGCCAATGCCTTTGTGTACCCTCTCGCTCTGTCAACCAAAGCTCAGTTTGGCGAGGGGTGAAAAGGACTAAGAAGAGAAGAGTAATCAAGTCCATCATTCTAGAGGCCACATCTCCGGTCCCCAACGGCCTTGTTCCCTAAACAGCATCCTAATCTTTAGAAATCTAACCCCTTTCTACCCATGTAGTCTCTAAGAAATAACGCGATAATCAATTAAATAGCTCATGGGAACACAGCTGGAAATATATAGTATACATGAATCACGAGAAGCTATAGCCTTTTTTTTTATACATGAGATTTTCATGAAGTCATTACCAGTCTAAATAGTTTCTTGGTTAATCACCATTGAAAATGAGGGACTTCAATATAAAGTTGAGGCTTTGTTAAATAAAAGATGGTGGAATCAGCTTTGTAAAGTTATAGAACATTTCCAAAGAGGTTAATGCATTTAATAAATACACCTGAAAAATGCGTCTCAAAAGCCCAAGTATCTAGAAACACCCACACACTTCAAACAGACAGACGAGGGACACAAGTCCTCATCCTCTTTACACTTCTACTCGTCTGCCGATGAATCATCCCCACATCCACACACATCAAGAGAGAGTCTTTAAAAAGTGATCTGGAGCACTTAATTTCACTGGATTATTTTAATTACGTCCCCTGAGGGTTGTTGTTTTTTGCTCCTGGGGTGACACAGCACTGTTTGTTTCCAAGTGAAAACCCCCATACGCCAGTCTGACCCCGATACCACCCGCCCTCATTTGTTTCCCATCTGTAGCTCTTCAAAGACATAGCCACACACACCGACTGAACTGTTTTCTTCGGGGGTTTGCAATTAAGAATTCAAAGACCTCAACTTAGATTTACTGCATGTGGTTTAGTTGGAGACATATTAATAATGTGTAGCTGACAAAAACAACCCACTAATACACAGCTAATGTGTTATCCTGCAGTATTGCATGTCACTCATTTAATGTAAAACAAACTAATTAAAAGGTAATTAAAAGACTGACAAAAAGAATAATCATTTCAATGTAATTAATGGTGACAATTCTGTGGCATTTTGACTTATATTGTGTTAAATGCAGCAGCTGAGAGGCAATATTTTGACCACCAAAAATTATTTAATTCATATTAATTAATGTTTTTACGAAACTTTGACTTTAATAAAATCACATTAACCAGGGAGCAGCTGGCAAACAATGGATCGACAGCATTATGTGCAGAGTATATATGCACATTGTGATTAGGAAATTAAGCTAGAGTATAGCTTCAGTATTAGTATCTGTTTATTAAGCATTTAAAGTTAGCAGCTTCATGGATAGTACTGAAAATACTACAAAAACACTCTACCTGGAGTTTATCACATCTTCTGAATATTTTTTGTGTCACTGAGAGTTTCCAGAATGTTCCAATGCTACTCTCACTCATTGCTGGCTTCAAAAACAAAAGGTGATTTCTACTGAAAAAACGTTTCAATTACTACCATTGCTCTTCGTCCCTTTTATATGCAATACTTTCCTTCACTGGTGCATAAAATTTGTGGTCTGTGAAAGGTCACTTTGGTCCTTGAGTGAGGTACCTCCCTTGCATATTCTTTGTAATGAGATTTTGTTTTGAGGATAGCCATGACTACAGCTAATGGCAACCAAAACTGCACCGAGAGATTCCTCTTTCTGGGGTTCTGGCAAACTGCGTTTTAATTTGGATGTCTGAATGTACAGTAGACATGGAAAAATTTGAATTAAAGGCCGACTTATTTTTCCCCCAAAAAAGCTCGATTTAGGTTTAACCTGGTTTGCTGAACATTTGCAGGATATCTGAGCCGCTGAAAGGAAGCCAGTTGTCATCAAGCTGGATTGCTGGAGCATGAGCTAGTTTGCCTGTAAGCGCCTGAGAAAACAGTGCAGGGAAAGTGTCACTTCTTATGGCCTGACAACTGGCATCTATCAGAAATGGCTTGGCACTACTTATCCATAAAATTAGAGCCTGTTTAAATATACAATGTCGAATCCCTGGAATGATTTGCTACAAAATCCATCTCTGCTCCTACTGAGAGAAGTATGAGGCAAGCTTTTCCGCTCCGTGGTTGAGGGCAAAGACAATTATGTGAAGTTTATGTCGTAAAGAAATAGGAAAGGCCCGAGCACAGTGAGTAGAGCAGGTTGAATATGTTGCTTATTTGATTTTCCATTCTACTTTTCCCATCCATATCTTTTGATTTATAATACATGTAGTGGAAAGCTGCCAGCTTTGGAGATTGTCATCTGCATGTGCTGTCATGGTGATATTTCCTTATCAATCTCACATAACATGAATGTCACATGTGCAGCAGAAGCATGAGAGTCATGCGAAATCATGTTCTCTCAGTATCTACACATGACATTACATTGGCAGTAAGCTGACATGGCCAAAGACTGTTTATCACTTCTGCCATTTTTAACATCTTTTCAAGTCTGTGCAGCTCCAGCGTGATAACTACTGGCCATTTTGCTGCAGCTCTGCCATTTAATAAATCGTTCCATTGCTGAGTGGATAACAGAATGAACGAATGGCTTTCTGTGTTAGTGGCTGCCACTGCCTATCCTATCAGATAATTAACTTTTTGCAAATAGACTGCGCTGACTACCAAACAGAGTAAGCCTGCACAATTAGAATTACTTATCTGTGTTCTTTCTCTTTTCCAGACGTTGGAGGAAAAACAAACAAGACAAACAAATCCAAATTTCATACTTCTTGCTTGACTGTTTTTTCCTCAAATGGTCACACACGAATTGGCTCCAGATTTGTGTATTCATACACAAATGAACACGTAATGAATGAGAGGAGATGAAAATGAAGTCTTATTGAAAGCGAAGCCTCTGTATTGTTTTGCATCAGCGTTTGACAACCTCAGCCCAGATGTTCAGAATTTCCGACAGGAGGGTCTAGTGTTTTCCACCTCGCTCCCTCTCCTTTCAGGCTTTTTTTTTTTCTTTACCCTCGGGCGCACAGTCTTGCGCCGACAGTGGCACAATTCAATATTTATATGTTTCCTTCTGTTTGGTTTCCACCGCAAAGGGAGGTGGGCTTTCATGTGTCTGATTTGCCACAGCAACGATTCAGTTCCAGCTTTTAAAGCGTTGGGGGCCGTTTGAACAAAGCCATCTGTTTGAGTGGGCCGTTTTATTAAGTGACAAACTGGATCCTTCTACCTCGCTAATGTGTCCCGTGGGAGATGGCAGTGGCTTGTGTGTTATGTGTGTGTGTGCCTATGTCCGTGCGTGGGTCTAGTAGAGACAGACAGAGGAAGAGAGAGAGAGGTAGAGAAGGGACACATTTTCCTCTGCAAACATTGTAATAAACCACTGAAGAGACCACATCACTGATGTAGCTGTCATTGGAGAACTGAAAGGTTTCTGCCTTTATGCATCTACAATGATAATTGAATAAGCAAACCTTTCAGCTTCCATCTTATCCCATGAAACACAGGCTAAGAAGCTCAGCACTGTTCTTTAAATAACCCTTTATATTTATTTAATGGAACCTTCCAGAATTTTCTATTGTCCTGCACTCTTCAATTTATTAATGTTGTTCACCCATTTGCAATATTCCCATATCCGGCGAGAATATTCTAACACCCGTGAGGCTGTGTGCCTGAGCATGCGTGCTCATGTGCACGATAGGTTGTAGTCGTGCACCTCTGGAGCCTTTTCCTCCTGTCTTGTCAGAGAATCTGTCAGCGTGTTGAATGTGGGACGGGAGCATTAACCATTCTTTTTGAAGCTGTTGCTGTTGTCTGTGCAAAAGTGGCCTAACTCCTGCAGAGCTGTAGCCAGAAGCTCAGACCTTGCATTGCAGTGCCACTGAGCATGAGTAATACACACTGACTGGGGTTAAGAAAGTCCCTTTGGAATATGATTTCTGCAACCTTAGTCATTGGGCGGAATATTTGGCAAGGAGAATACACTGGTGAGTTGTGTATTATAATGCGTGCTGTAGTTTTCCGGCCTTTGAAGCAATGCTGTTAAGTGATGAAATGCATTTATTTATTCAAGGGAGACTCTCTGCGGCTTATGAGCCAAATAAGAGACCCTGACCCTATCATAAAATGGACCTGCAGCCCTACTATCCATATGCAGTCTCAGTATTAATGTGTCATTAAGCTGCATTCTTGTATATTCTATTGAATTAGTTTTACATAATGACTTATGAATTTTGCTTAGAGAGCACATTTAAGCAGTTGGGAAGGGGGAGCAGTGTGGGAGAAGGCTTGTATTATGAACTTCATTATGTGTGACAAGCAGCACAATATTGATGGAAGAGCGGGTCCCCATCATTGCACTGCATTAAAACCTCTGCAGTGAATTAATGTACTATTCCTGATCCAGTAATTAACAATCATTCGGGGGCCATATCCCTTTTCAAGTAATCACTAATTGCAATAAGAATTTCAGTTTCCATTTAAGGCAAGATTACCGATGAGCATGCAATGCAAATCAGCCAACAGTTCTAATTAAGCTCCAATTCCTTTTCTTTCTTTCTGCCTAGACCCTTTGTGAGCACATACAATGTGGAGTTTGTTTCCACTGCATTACAAAAGGCAAATTTTTTATCATAATGCTGCAGATAGACGGCTGTGTAGTGCCCCAAGAAAATGGTTCATGCTCATGTTTGTTCCATTGATTGGTATGTGTGGTTTATCTTCTCTCGCTTTTTTTCCCCTCATATTTTTTTTGCATTGTTTATCGCTGTGTTTGTGTGTCTGCAGAACTACAGTCTGTTTTCTTTTTGGCATGGGGTCAGATGTTTCTAAACAGTGTATAGACAGTTAATTAATCCATAGAGAGGGTGTTGCTTGAGAAACGGCACATACACAACTGCGTTCACACCCACCAACAAAACCATCTCTCTGTACCTTTATTTATTCAAATACTATGATAATGATATGTCTGCAATGGACTTTCAGACTTTCCATAAACTCAAATATCCTAGGCCCATAAACTACACTAGACTTTTGCCCTCTCCCAACATTAGCCACTCCTTTCAGTCCAATTTGTGCCAGTTGCTGCCATTGTGACAATTCATCAATATTATAGAATTGATATGCTGGGGCTTAAAGATGTTGAATGAGGTTAATGGCATCTTTAAATGCTCTTTTCTTCCACCCGTATGTCCAAAATGGAGCAGGGTATTTGCAGAGTGACACCCAATGTGTTAGGATTAATTATCACCCTCCACAACCCCACCTCACCCTGCAAGTTAAAGATTCAGAGAGGAAATGGCCCCTTTCATGCAAATGAAATTGAATATGTCAGTCAGTATAATTGTGAAAACCGAGCCATCTTGGACTGGTGTCTGTGCCGAATAGAGGTTCCAACTGAAAGTCGGTTTATTAATGTTCCTCTCTCCACTCTTTGATTCATACTCTTTAATGGCTTGGCAGATCAAACTTTAGTCTATGGCAGAGTCCTGATGACTTGAAATGTTTTGGCCATAATGAATGAAACCAAGACTCTGATCTTCTTGAGAACAGTTTTTAAATGCAATGTTTGGCTGTGAGTTAAGCCAATATCAAACAAACTTGTAATGAATGCAGATCCGAAAGATGCTCTGAACCCAACTGTCCTTTGAGTTTTGCATTACGAGAGAAAACTTTGATATCATTAGCGCCAGCGTCCGTTACCGTCAGTTACATGCAGTTAACTTGACTTAGTCTGGTCCTGCAACAGGTGCCACTGTTGTCCTGATACCAACATTTTGGTATCTGTACCAGTACCAATAGGTATTCCGATACTTTTTGATACTTTTAGATACTTTTCCAAATAAAGGTGGCACACAAAAAATGATGTTAGTATCTATATCCTGTGCCCCCCCACCACACACACACAACCTACCACTGAGAATAACAAATGAATGAACTGCAATTTTATGCAAAAAAGAAACTTTTTTTTTTATCATTATGATTATTATTCCCGTACATAATAAACATAGTAGAAGCCCTGCTAATAGCTCTCTGATTCTCCCAAGACACTGACTGTAAATGGGACGGTGTTTGCATGTGATCCTAACTTTGACACAAATTGATTTAAAGTTGTGAATATTAGGCCTGGACCATAGTGATAAGAAAACAGCTCGATAAAACGCTGGATAATTTGACATGCATGTTGCGCTTAATGTGCAACATGCTCACTGAAACAGCCCATCATATCCCAGCCAATCAGTTATCAGCTTGGTAGGCCGGTGACAGCACCACCATGTGTGTGGACACATTAGCTCATGGTGTTAAACTTATGGGCTGTAATAACCTCAGTAGAGTTCTCTACAGGCCGGGCCGGCCTGACCAATCCGACCAGATGCGCTGGTTCGGGCCGGGTTTGTGCCAAACATATATACAAACACATACACTGGCTGCCGCTACTTAATATACATAGAGGGAACTCTCTCTCTCTCTCTCTCTCTCTCTCCCAATGTTTTTTTCACCCCCGTCACCACTGACAGCTGTATGCTTCAGTCACTCATATTAAAAAAAGTACAGTTTTTTTGCACACTTTTTAGTGCTGATATACAGAACAAGCATAACAGGTACTCAAACATCAGTCTGTACAGAGCGGAGGCTTTTAGTTCTCGGATAGTTCAACCCAACAAATACCAAAACATGGGCTTGCAAAGTCAAGGGCAGAGTCTTGTAGCTTTTTATACTAGTGTGTGTCATGTTGCTAGCCCTCCAAACAGACCTTGACCACAGCAGATTCACTGAAGCCCAGTGTTGCACAACAGTGTGGAGGCCACCAGCCATTGTCCCACTCCTCTTTTGTCTGGTATAATTGGCTTTGTTTTGAACAATTCTAGTCCTTGACATAAGTAATAGAAATGTGTCTGGAGATCAGTTGCATTTTTCCTTTTCAGTACAAGTCCACAAACAGCTGCCAGGCTTTAAACACTTTTCACCGTCTTGATGCTGTTTACAAAATCAGCTAAGTAGCACAACGACTTCAATCACAAGAGGTTGATCACAGACCAGTACTCTGTTGAACAGTGATATTTCTGTGGGAACATTAAGCCTAGACTTAGGGTGAAAAGGAATACAACCTGCCCCAGTGTGGTGACGGCGTCCAACAACTTAATGTGAGTGCTTTAATGAGAATAGAACTCAAAGTGATGAGGACAGTATACACCAGCAGCAACTACAAAACTTTCAACATCAGTATTTGTAGGTGGCACAAATACTGATGGTTGAAGACTTCCACTTTCCATTTATGTCTATCCATTAAGAAATATACACTTGCAGTCTGCCCTCTCATCCCTGTGGACATGGGTGTTCCTGAGAACAGTAAAGGCTTTCAGCCAGCCAATTATCAGCATAGCATTGATCCATGTAAAATAGAGCAGGGGGATGCTATGGAGAGCTTCCTCTTTTGCAGTGGCAGCAAAGAGGAAGAAGGTTACATAATGACCTCAAGGGAGAGCAGGCACAGGCCCATGTCACTAACCTTTTAGCTTGTGACGGGCTTTACACTTCTCATTTGTTTTCTGGCAACAGCTTAGCGGTGGATTAAGAGGTGCCTAGCCACTATATTAATTCATGCAGATTATGGTTACCTCTCAAAGGAGATGCCAGCATGCCACAAAGGTAACAAGAGCTTTTAATGGGTGGCTCAGACTCAGTGTGTATGATTTGTTCACACACTGTAACTCTTCTTTCCATGTTAATTAAAATATTTATTTTAATTGGGAAAATAACATGATCAAGGGGCAAACAATTGCCAATTAGACAAACAGTGTACTGTTGTGACTGCATGATGCTGTAGCAGACAAAGACTTTGGTGGATTTGCCGACGCAAATCATGGGTTCTCTGTAGTGAATGAGTTTGTACGATGTTTGTTCATGGACTGTATCTTTTTGGTTGTTGCCAAGGCACTAGATGTGTCACTGTTCAGAGAAACCCAAGGTTTCAATCAGTCTCTGTCTACCTGAAGCCATCCAAGGAGTCTACCAAAATGGATGTTTGTCAGTGGCGGACCTAAAATGGGGGTATGATGGTGATATCAGCGGCCATGTCTGTGAAAACACCATTACCTCCATGTCACGCCTCAATCACTCCACATTGTGCGATGAATCCCCCCTCCCCTCCCAATTCACCTCCTTCCCCTCACCTCGAGTGCTGATCTCCCGCACATGTCGTAGCAGTCTATCACAGCCGGCGCAGGGAGACGCACTGAGCCGTAATGGATGGCCCCGGAGCGAAAACAGCCCCAATAGCATATCAATTACCCATCAGCACCCTCTTGGCTGGATGCCAGTGTGCACCACACCCAAGCCAAGTCAATGAGATAAGGCGCAAATGCAGATATAATGGTGCTTTTTGCCGTGTACAAATTACACAGTGTCAACTCTGCTGCCCACCTGTCGGAGCTGTCAGACGCTGAATGAGAGAGATTCTAGCAGAATTGTCTGTGTGTGTGTGTCTGTTTGTTGATGTGTGCATGCGCTCAAGACCGTCTGCATGTCATGAGGCAATCAGGTGATTTCCCAGACTCATTTGCCCAGTGGAAGCCCAGCTGCTCGTCTGTTATCTGCTCGCCCTTTTGATTGCTGACCACACATCTTATGTCACCTCTCCACGAATCCAGCAGGTTAATTTGTCCCTCTCTCACAGCGCTGTTGCTGCTGGGCGGCACAACCTGCGAGGGGGGAGTAGGCCTGCGCACAGGCAGGCACGCGAACAAGCACAGTCGCACGTTCTCACACACACACACACACACAGACGAGGCGATTCAGATGGTTGGCATCACTGCAGCTGTGTGGCCACTAATGGCCTGCTGAAGTGATTGATAAAAGGCAAACAGTTGCTCCACAGGGGGACAGATGGAGCTACACCTCCCACTGAAGCTGGCACTCAAGCTTCAGAGGAAAACACTAGGGGGTCTAACTTAGCAAATGACATTATTGCTACTGAAATTATAAGCCTTGATCATCACGATAAAGCTGGAATGTAAATTTCACAATCAAACTATCATCAAGAAGAGACAGGTTCCTTTGATTACAAATCACTTTTATGTGATCATTTGATATTTAGGCAAATAAAGTTGAGTTAAAAGTTAAAAACAGAATTGCTGTAATGGCTGAATTACAGCGAGCAGTAATTTTAGTTGACAAACTGTTTCTCTAAAAATCTAACTGCAGGAACGGGGATGCAGCCTTCTTCACTGATATGGAGATCAGAGCCTGAACAAATGCTATTGTGCAGTGTAGAGAAACCACCACAGTAGAAGGGAATGTCCATGCCATCCACACAAAGCAAACACTGTTCCACTCTGCTGTTCCCTCACCTTCACTCCCCTGCATTTTTAGCATTTTTATCCTCTCTGCCTTTACACTTGACTTGTTGTGCTGAATTGAGGGACCAATTAGGAGCGACACAATGCTTACATCGCCAATCAGAGCATTGCAAGGACCTTATCAGGTGCGTGTCCCATTTGCGTCGGGCACAGCCACCGCTTCGACTGTTGGTTTTCTGGAGATTAGTGTTGTCTCCTACTGAACCAAAAACTCCTTTCTCTAAAACTGAACTGAAAAAAGAAAAACAAGTTTGCATCAGCGACCCAACCGCTACAGTCTGAATAACTGACACCCAAAACCAAGCATGCCACATTTCAGAGCAAATTAAACATCAAGTATATCGTCTCCTTATTTCTTTTCTCCATGGGTTGACCTTCACCTCATCTTTCAAACCACAAAGATCCAACAAATCTGCCAGAACGAATTCCTTCCTGAGAGGCAGCCTGTTTATCACTGAATATCATTCAGGGGAGATTTCAGACTTTCAGGGTCAAGATAAAATGCTTTGTACATTTTGCTCCCAAGACCTCTGTCCTTTTACTTTTGATTTCAACCACTGATCATCCGTTTCCATTCGCACAATAAAGTCAGTACAATCTCTTGTCTTGACCTCCAAAGACAATCCTCTTAACGGCCACATGCTGAAATCTGCAACTTTGTTACTTTGTGCTGTGTGGCTTGATAAGAGAGATTAATTGCTCTGTCTGTAATGCTTAGCTTGCTCGCTAACTATTTTTGTTATCTTTTATTCTGTTTCTGTCCCTCTCCAGCACCACCAAAGTTTTTAAGAACCCCCAATGACCAAACAGGCGTGCAAGGAGGCGTGGCATCCTTCATCTGCCAAGCTACAGGAGATCCACGGCCGAAGATTGTGTGGAACAAGAAGGGGAAGAAAGTCAGCAACCAGAGATTTGAGGTATTAGGTCTATTGTTCTGATGTAAAATGCTCGACAAAATGAGAATGCTCAGCACTGCTTTTGGCTCTGCTTGCACATAATCCATCGCGCCAAACCTCGCTCGCTTGCTTTTCGCCCCGACATGCCACCATGCATTAGCGGGCTCTAATAATCACGCTGGCCAGCCTTTTAAACATGCATGAGTTTTAATGAGCAAGTACACAAAAGATCGGAGGACAGATTCGTAATTAAATAAAAGACAAGAAAAGAGCAATTGGATGGAAAAAAAAAAAAACAACAACTTGTGGTGTGACCCAGATACCTACATTAGCATCATGCCACATTTGCCAGCTTTATGCAAAGTGAAGGGGGAAGTAGCACTTTCACTTGGAAATATCCTTTTGCTTTGTGGCATCTTTATCTAAATGCATGTCCTACCCTCCTTATTTTGGCTGAAGCTTTGATTTCTGGTCAGCTTTAATCTGCACTTGGGCTCAATAGCCATGAGAAATAACATCATCGCAGAACACTGATAAGATTTCTATTAATTTCTGTGTCACTCCTCGGGACCATAATGGTGTCACTTTTTTTCTCTTTTTTTTTCTGCTCTGCTCTAGATGCCATATTTGCTTGCTACTGCACAGTGGCAATGGCTTAACAGAGCTTGGAGACCTCTTCCCGCCTCTTATTTGCGTCTCATGCCCACAGAAATCTAATCTTATCAGAGTTCATGGCGTTTACATTGCACGATGTGCTGAATTCTAACACGCTAATTTTAATTTGTTCATGGCCTCACTGGGCTTTCTGGCTGCCACCATTCCACAGCCATTCAATCACGTACTGCAGCCTCATCTTCTAACAAAAAGCCATTTCCTTTTCAAACGCTCACAACTTCCTTTCTAATTCGCTCTTCAGCTGTGGCTAAGAAAGGAGGCTGTTTTTTCATCACCTGCTCTCAGCTTGAATGCCAATGTCGCTGTAGCTCGGCCAATGCAATGAAAGTTAATTGTTAACTAACACCTGCACAGATATATTGTGAACTTTAAAAATGTTGGTAGGCCTCTGTGTGATTGTGCGTGTGTGTGTGTGGTGGTGTGTATGAGAGTGTGTGTGTGTGTGTGCGTGTGAAGCAGAGGTCTCAGGCCTATCTTTTTTTAAATCTACCTCTATGCTTAAAAGACATTGAGTTATGACACAGGGCTTTCTAAACTCAGTGAGTATACAATATGTAGCATGCAAAAATAGCTGAATAAGCTACAACAAACACCTGTTTGTGAGCATTTTATGTGTCGTTCATCCAATGCAGTCGGTCCTGTCTTTTGTACCTCTATCTCACCCCATGGTACAACTTGTCCGTAACCGTTCTTATCAAGCCACTTTTAACTGTTTGTGCTTGTTTCTGTCCCATTGACACTCCAGTGTGATGCATTTTTCAAGAGATAGAGTGTTAACTTTAAGAGTGGGACATATTCAGATTTTAAATTTACTCCTCGGGCCTATATCCAAACAAAATCTTTCTAATCACTTTCCCCATTCTTAAAGTTAGTCAGCCGCATCGGTTATTGTAACAAATAATGCACAGCGTTAAATTACACATCAGATCTAGTTCATGTACATGTGAGCACATGACAAATGGATCTAGTACATACCTACAGCAAGATCAAATAGTAAAACAAGGAAATGCTCACCACTTCCATATGATCTACTGCAGAATCATTAAAGTAATGCACAGATCCTGATGGTACTCTTTGCACTTGTACAGTATATAGCCACAATATTCACAAAATCACTAGGGCTCAATGCAAGGTAGGCAGCAACGTCTGTTTATGTCATAGGAAGCACCTTGTGTCAGTCACCATCAGTGTTGTTAGCCAAATGTCTTCAGTAGTTTTGTTCTCTATGTTTGTTTGTTCTTTATTTTTCTGCGGAAGGTCCCTCACCCATTGTGAACAAAAAAATCTCCTTTAACATATCCTGTCTCTCGCACCTGCAGGTGATTGAGTTCGACGACGGCTCCGGTTCAGTGCTAAGAATTCAGCCATTGCGCACGCCCCGAGATGAAGCCATATATGAATGCGTTGCCTCCAACAGTGTTGGAGAGACGAGCTCTACCACCAGACTCACTGTTTTACGTGGTAGGTCCTTTTCAGCAACCCCCCGAAAGAAAACAAACACACACACACCACTAACATGCCCTTTTTCTCCCAGCTAACCAGGTAAGCTTGCATTTACTTGTTTTATGTCTGTCCTGTCCTCTTTTCTTTGTTTCTCACTGTCACACCGCACAGTCAAACCCAATTAGACACTCTGGTTTCAGTCACGTTATGTATTCTAACTTGATAAGATTTAGTCCATTAGCCATTTAGCCAAGTAAGTTTCCATTTCTAAGTGACTTAAGTCATTTGCATGCAGATTCCTGACACAATAATTAAGATGCCAGTTAAATTATGCAAATAGCCATCTATTCCTAGCCTGCGGTGGTTTAATGGAAAAGCTCAGCAATAATTTTCAAATCAGTCATTTTTCATCTCTGCACTTCAGCTTTGATATCCGTTTGACCATGTAGAAAATAAAGCAGCGTATTCCCATGTGATTAACAAGCATACAGTACATTGTTTATGGGAGTATTCTAGTCTCAGGTTGCTTCAAGGCCGGTATCTCTCAGTGACCAGTGGCTGTTAGTACCCAGCACTCGCCTGCACACACGTTGAACAATCCAGGCGGGAAAGGTCAACCACTTTGTTTACTTCCAGCAAGCAGTGAGAATAAAAGTCAGATGACAAATATCAAGTTGGTTGACAGTGGCTCTTTTATAATAAGCACTGAGCAAAATTTTATCTTGATTACACACAACATTCCATTCTAAAGCAAATATGTGGCGGCCCTGAGCTCAAAAGGCTGCATAATATCTCTCTAAAACATGACTTGTTTGGCTGTGAAAAGGGAAAATGGCTTTAGAAAAAAGCCTTGGGCTGCCTGAATGAGGTGTGCTCCATTATGTACCACAATTACACAACATGGCAAATGAGTTCCTATTGAGAGGGGTGCTTCCATCCTATAGAAAAAAAGCTGGCTCTGCGAGACTCTGAAACCCCTCCTCCCCTGCTTCTTATCTCACCAATGAGCCAACAAAAGGCCCTTTGCACTGTCTCCAGGGGCCGATTGAAAGAGAAAGGTGGCACGTTCACATGCAGCTCTCTCCTGTTTACTCTGATGCGCAAAGTGTGTGTATTTGTGTGTGTGCTCTCACATGCAATATTGTGCACATTTCGTCTTTCCTCTCGCTCTATCTCTGTTTTTTTCCCCTCACACACACACACACACACACACTAACAGATAGCTGAGGGACGGGAAGAAGCTGCTCTTCCCAGATCCACATCCTAGCATTAGCATGTTTATTACCATTTCCATTTTGCTCTTCTGCTCACTCTCCTTTCCCATCAATGTATTGAAGGTGAGTAGGGGCCTATCACGGACCAAAAAGAAAAAAGAAAAAAAATAGAATAAGCTTTTCTTTTTCAGCTTTGGTGATATCAAAGGTGTGCTCCCTGATGTCACATTGCCTCCTGTGGATACGCAAAAAACAAAAATACTGGCATTGTGAATGATTTCAGTAATAATGCAAGATTTGCAAATAACCATAGGTTCATTTCACCAGCATCTGTCTCCACTTGCTATGACACTGTAGGGATCCAACCTATACCCAGTCTGAGCATTTGGATTTGCTAGACACCTGGTGCCTGTTCAGTATCAGTAAGGAATCATTATTATGCACAGCTGTAATAGCAGTTATTGCAAAGTAAGTATGGAAATCAAATCAAACATGAATAAAAAGAAAATGATACTACAAAGGTGTTACTGTGATAAGATAAAATGTTACCATAATTTGAGTTCACACTTCAGGTCTTTGCACCAGAGGTTATAACTTTAAGTCGTAGACCTCTGTAATGCAGTCAAATCAATTTCCTCCCATGCTCAGACACAAGGATGTATTTGACTCCCAGGAAGTGGGGAACAAACAGGAACACTGTGCTGTCAGACTACGACACGTATGAGCCAGGTGAGGTTACACAGGGTACCTCAACGATGCATTATGTATTATTTCAGAGACCAAACAGTTATGCCCTACCGAAAATACCTACAATACAGTACAATGAATACAGTTCTGCTGCTTTGCTACTCATCATAAAGTGCACCTTGATCTGTCCTTGTGAGCAGCAGAATTGATTTCTCTCCACCTTTGGCCCTTTTAGAGGAGAAAAACTAAACTTGCACACAAATGTCTAATGCAGGATCAGAGAGATAAATAATTAAGAAAACAAAGATAAGTGCTACCACACCAGGCCTAATACATATAAAGTGTCTGTTCGTTTAGTTCATTTGGGCTCCAATGGTCTGTGGAAACGACTGCAAAGCATCTGTTGTGGGAAGCTCGCCACAGGGAGTGATGCCTAATTCCATGAAGGAAAAGCACATTGTTGTAATTGCCATGCTATGAGGAGAGGGGACTCGAGGTGACAAATCCAAAGTACTGGGGGATATTAGTATTCGGATGGGCCTCCAACTTGATGGGAAGGACCATTAGTAATGAACTTCCAGGCTTAGAGAAGCAATTTGCATGAAAGGCGAATCGTGAAACATAATGATGTTCCAAGTCAAATCTACCATGCCATGACATAAGGTACAGGTTTTCTTATTTCACTTCTTTTCTCTTTTTTTTCTTTGTTTTTGCATCCTCTGTTTTGGTTTAAGAGTCGGTGTGTTGACTTTAGTGGCGTCTGGCAGTGGCTGGTTTGTCCAGTCTGGGCTACTACCATGGTGAAGGGCTTATTTAAAGCTTACAAAAACACAATCATTAGTTTAAGGTGATTTGACACTAAAACACATAATAAATCTGGATATGATATTCCATTTCCGCCAATAGATCCTAATAAATCCTACATAGTGGTCCTCTAATTAGGAGATGACCTGACTCATATACAACACATATCCTTGAATAAGGGTTGGCTCTATTTGCCTGGTAATTGAGAAAGACAGAAAGGGACTAAGAAGATTAAAATGAAGAAACAGCACATCTTATGTGTCATGACTAGATGATTTCAGCAAAGTAGTTTTTGATCTGTTTTGATCTGATCTGATTTGTATCAATGTGCTTCTGTCAGAAATAATGGAAGTACAGTAGGAAATCCTTGCACCATTTGACCATTATTAAGAATAAAAATATCTGAAACCATAGCCAAAACAACCTGGAGTCCAGACTCGCTGCCAGCAAACTTATTTGCAGCAGAATGATGTGTGCATTTGAGTGCTGCAGTTCATAATTCAGGCATGATTAAGGATTTATATTGCATCCTCATACTCCCATTATGCTGTCAACAGCCATTTCCTGTGCCCCACACACAAGCGTGCAAACTTATGCAGCTGTGCACAACTTGACAGTGGGAGTGGAAAATGGGAAGCCACTCTCCTGTGACGGAAAAACAGAATGCATCATTTCCATTTGTATGGAATGGTGCAGTGGCACGGTCAAAGCCGTGTAGCCGAGACAGATCTTTCCACATACAATGGAAGAGATGCTACATGATAAATAATTTTTCATAGACAATGTATGCACCCAGCTCTTTGTCACTGTTATGAGAAAAATAGTTTTCACAGCTGCTTAATTTATATTCTAAGCCGAGTGAACTTGTGTCCATAAAATACTGGTCAATGTAAATTGCAGGGATCTGCCTGCATAGCAAAATCCTGCAAAAAAGTGTGGAGTAACTGATTAAAAACAAAAAAACAAAAAACCAACTCAAAATTGAATGCTTAATCCCACCCACTGTCATCTGTGTCCTTCTTCTGTACCATTTTCTAAATATGTAATGCCTTCCTTTTAACAAGAGCAGAGTGAGCGATGAACAAAAGCTGGTCCTGTGCTCAAATTGCCTTGGAAGATAAACGCTGTGTCAGCTGTCTCGGACTGGCGGAGCAAGGGATGCAGTGGGGATGAAGCAAGTGACCATTGTAAAATTACTGTGCTTGTGATCAGTGGCTTGCGAAAAGGAGAGTAGGGGGCCGGCAGCTACCATACAATTCTCTGGTTTACTGGCCGGCGCTCTATAAATGGGAAGACCTGGGCTGCCACATGGAACACTCAATTTTGTTAGAAAAATACATTTTTCCTCAAAGAAATGGTGCTGTGGAAACATGCTGACTCACTGTAGGAGCTTAACTCTTTTTGCAAACACGAAACGGAGATTCTAAACTTCTTGAAACAGGATTTTTTTATGTCTAAAGGAATTGTATAAGTGAAACAGCTGGTTCCCTAAGAGGTACAATTGATACCGATTTATTCATTTACAATATCTAGGACTATCAAACTTGTCTTCCTGTGTCAGGGAAAAAAAAAAAAAAAACTCCATGTGAAGAAGTAGTCATTAAGTGTTCTTTGCAGCACATTTTTGTGAGAAACTGACATCTCACTGCAGCACGCCAGGACAAATAGTGACTGACAGCAACCACCTTCACAGACTATCAATTATTTTCTTAGATGTTTCATAAAATATTCATGGGCAGAATTATTGCTTGGTTTGATGCAACTCTCCCTTCAATTCCCACCTTCACTCTCTCATACGTCACAAAAATGAAGCACATGATGACAAGTTATTCATTATTGTAATTAAAAAGATGGAATTGACTGTCTTCTCAGAAACTGATTTCTTCTCTAAAATGAAAAAAGAAGAGAAAAAAAGAAACACAAACGACCACACACTCACTTCTATCAGTATCTGTATAGCATGCAGGGTGATTTAAGACAAAACCACTGACAACAAGATGGATGGTGGACTGTAAAGTCTGCATAGTGTGTGAGAAACATCTGCTGGAGCCACAAAGACACTTGGACTGCACTCTGAACATGATAGATAACACTTTACATGCTTTGGCTCTGTATTTGTTTTAATAAAAGTAAACACAGCCTCCTCAATTAATAATTATTGATTCAGACAAATGAGGTGTGTGTTTATTTCCCTTCACTGGTCTTACACGCTATTGTTCTCCACAGTGACCCCACAGTGCTGCCGGCGTAATTAGGTGCTCAGTGATTTTAAAATGCAAATTGTTTCTCACGTTGTCTAGAGGTACGCTGAAACAGTAAATAGAGGAGTATGGTAAAGACAGGTAGGAACATATTTTCATGCCTATCTAAATCTTTGCCCTAATCATGTAAAAATGCACAAGTACACACAGCAAATATATCATCAATGAATACATTGTTTGCTGTGAAAAGTAAACAACACCAACTCTACAGCAGCACTAGCAGCTCTGTGAGTGTGTAATGGCTCTATGAGGTAAATGTACTGTAACACCAGCATGCAAATACACTCACAGCTGTAATGCCAACATGCATCTACTGCACCAGTATGAAGGCTAACTGAAACTAAGATGGTGGATCTTCGGTCATCGTGTTGGCTTGCCAACATCTCTAGATTATTTTTAGCCGGTCAGAAGATTGAACATTTTATCCATTATTTATTGTTAGTTTTCATTCAGCTTAATAAAGTATCATATGAGTCTGTGCTCAGTACATGATGTACCATAGCAGTTTTTATTAGGGAGTCTTCCATTGGCTTGATAGGACATACGGTCATAAAATGAAGAGTGCAAGTCTGAGCCAGGTAGTCGAGGGGTGCTAATGTTAGTAGCTTTGATCCTAGCTGCACTCAAGTCATTTTCTACTAGATTAATTGGGCACTACTGGGTCATCCTTAATGCATCTAATGATCTTGAGAAACTTTTCAAGCTGGGTAAGGCTGCTTGCTAATTACAACCAAACAACTTTGGACTGAGAAAAAAAAAACTATGTGGCAAGAATTGATTTTTGGGGTGTAATTAGTTGCCTATACATTCTTACATTCAGTACAGCAGGGATGAGTACAGTGGCTAATTAGATGTTACATGGCCGCATGAAGGGAGAGGGGCACAAAAGCTTACATCCTCTCATCACAAGTTTCATCAGCTTTAAAACAGCTGTCACATAGGCTCAATATAAATTTCCATAATAAAAATGAAGCCACCCACTGCATGCTGTGACACCCACCGTCACAGTCACTTTTGGGTAAGATGTCCGTCTGCTAAATTTGAAAAGCCTGATGTAACCCCCGTTTTCCATTAGGGCTCTTTGAAAGCCACAAGGTCCTCTGCACTAGATGTTAGCGAGCATGAATAATCTCCATAGTCCCTTCTCCTCTAGCAAGCTTTTAGCTGTATGAATTATTGAAGTGGCTGGCGCTAGCTTTTTCCTTTCTCAGGGAAAACGCTAACTTGTATGAAGATGGTTTCCTCAGACATTCATACCGCACGTCTCCTTGAGTACTTGTCTGAGTCCGATGATACTATGATCAAATGGAGAAGTCCCGAGTCATGACCCATAGAGATATAAGGCACGGTCATGCACAAAATGCAACGAGTGATTCTAGCTCAGAGCATTTTGTGTGAACCTTCTGATGGCTGATCAGATTTTTTCTTCAGCATGAAATATTGCAAACCTCCTCATACTCACAGGCAGTTGCATTAGTTGTTTGTTTTTTTTTCTAATACTGCCAACACAGATTTCACAGATTTTCCCCACACCGAAATATTGGAAATGCCTGACCTGCATGCCTCTGAATGTATAGTACATAAAGGTTAATGAAGCAGCTCAGAGTGGCACAGTTTTGCCTTCTGTCTGGTTGAAAGACTCACCTGGTTGCTGATACTCTCCTGGGCCCCTGCTGGGTCCTGCTTCTGGTCTCGGCCTCTGTCAGCTGCCCCTGCACAGAGAAAACAAATGAATCAACCTAAGTTGTTGAATTTTTACACAGAAAAACAGGATGAGAATGACAAGTTCATGAAACACACGCATACACTTCATTAAACTTTGAAACATCAAGCGTCATAGAGTCATCCCAAGTGGGCGGTAAGAGGGTAAATAGACACAGAATAAGTCTGAAGTATAAAAAGAGAACAGATGTCTGACAGTATATGCATCAACGTGACAGGAGTGTCGGTGAGAATGGAGGCGTCTCTGAGGAGAAGCGTGTTTGTATATTCCCTGCCACGTCCTCTTTATTTGTGAATGCTTAATGCACTCGGGAGAATCAGATAAGAGTTGATGGACTGTTAAGGAAAACATGAAAATACACAAAACAAAAATTAAAAAAGGAAGAAGAAGAAGAAGAGGCTTTCTAAAGGTGCATTTTGTGGATTTTGTGTTTGGCAAATAGCTCAAAGCATTGTCAACCAGCTTTCTCCCTCCTCCTTTGAATATTCCTAATAATAACAGGAAAAAAATGCTGATGGCAGATAAGGAGAGGAGAGCAGAAGTTTTTTTTTTTCTCCTCCCTCTTCCTTCCCCAATTCTAAATAAATGAGACACTGTTTTCGGAAGTAAATGGAATCATTGCTCAAGGTAACAACCAGCAAATGGAATATGCAAAGCGAAATCCTGAAGAGGGAGGGTGAGGGACAGAAGGGAAAAATGCAGGAGAGAGACGAAGACTGATCGAGGGAGAGTCTTTAACATCAAGCATCTTTTTAAGTCTCAGATGAGGCGTGACTAGATCGAGGCAGATGAAGTCACTGAGTAAGGCAAACGCAACAGACAATGGCAGTGTGGCGAAGAGACGTGATATTAGGTGGAAGAGGTCTTGAAATCTCTCCACCTCCCCTGTAGGTGATCTTTACTCAGAACAGTACATCTGGCTGAGCTGACATGTAGCCTGTAAAGCAAGGAGGGGTGGGGGTGGCATCTGAGCGTAAATGGAGCTTTGTGCCTGGCTTTCTGCCTGCCTTGCTGCCTGCCCAGCCAGGCCTTTACAGAAAGGCCCACTCTCCGCCCTTCCTGCTTCATCTCTCCTTTTCATGTCCCTCTTTACCCATCCATTTTAGCACTACCCCTAAGGGGCATCCGACACTAACACTCTCTCTCTGCTTTCATTCTCTTCCTCCCACTCCCTTCGCTTATGTTGTAAATGGAGGAATATCACAGCTAATCCGTCATGTTTATGAATGACATGGGGCCTAGGGAGAGTCGGGGTGCCTTGCCAGAAGTGGCGTACATCTCTGTTGCATGCCCTCTGCTTGGCTGATCCAATCTGCCCCAGCAGCAATGGCCATAAAAAAATGTCTGTAGGGGATAGCAGGCTTTGAGGAACACAAGGCGTCAAGACTCTTTTTAACGCAGAAATCCAGCCATTTGTGAACTGGATGCAGTTTCCACAACATTTTTTTTTTTTTTTATAAAATCTAATTCTCACAAAATTCCAACCAACTGGAATCTCCCTTGACTTAAATGTAAGTCTTTCCACCACAGTCTTCAAGGGAGTAGTGGACACTCAGAATCTCAAAAGCAGCCTGAGAACGCCAACAATATGGTTACTCCCTTTGTAGTGAAACATGAAAATTGCAGGTGTGCTTTCTGTCTCTCATGGTGAACGTGCTTATTTTCACTACTCCATGAAGCACTGTCTTATCCACTGAAGAGATGTTTGTTGTTTTACTCCTCTCGTGGTTTTAAGTGTTTGGGAAGAAGTCTTATGAAATACTATATACCATGACAGCAGTCTGTTGACTTAGCGTTTTACAACCAGTTCTCCAGTGTCACTCAGACTGAGAAACGGCTCAGATTGTTCATCTGTGAAGGTTTTTCAGGGGGAAGAGGCCTGATGATTAATAGTTTGATTCGACAATGGTTTCCTCATAATCTCAGGCATTAGGCGAGGGTTGTTAATGACAAATAAGCAGCATTCAATTAATTATACAATCTCAAAGGGGGATTTATGGGAGCAGCACAGGGCAAAGGGGGACAAGATGCTATTTTTCACTGAGACAGAGTGCCGTGAACCTTGGGTTAAGAGAGTTTTCTGCACCTTCACCTTCCCCCTCCTATATTTCGTTCCGACGTTCATCATCGCAGAAGGGAACACACTGGATAGTATTTCACAGTCCATTCCTACTTCGTTCCTTCGGGCAGTGGAGGTAAAATAAAATTTTAGTGGATACTAGATGGTCCCTCGTTGTCTGCCCTTAGGTTTTAGGAGTTTGCTCAAAGAGACTGCATTTGTTCAGCAAATTACTGAACTACCTTTTAGAGGCACCAAGATAGGAAGACTTAATGCCACTTTGTGTTGGAGTGTGCCTGTTCCTCTTAAAACTCTATTACAGTAAATTGAAATGAGCTGTTTGAGCCAACTGTAGCACATTCACAGTCATATTCATTAGCATACTCTATACCTGTAGAATTAATTAATGAACTAAAGTGAAACATATTTTCCTTAGACCCAGCAGCGAACTTGTTTAGTTTTACTAAAGTGCCATATTTTCCACTGCTCTCAGGAACACATTAATAACATTATGTCACTGATGTTCTAGTTTTCTCGAAGCCCTTGTGAGAGTAAACGGAGTTGCACTCATTTGAACAGCCGTGATGACAGTTTTCCTTGTTGTTTTTTTACCTAAAATCACAACCTCAGTTCCACAAGGCGGCTTGTAAACATTTTTTCTCTGTGTCTTTATACATACAGTGCATCTGCAGACACTCATACAACATTAGGAGAGACACCTTTTGCTGAGTTAACCACTTCACTGATTTGACTATGAAGATTGAAATATACATTTGTATTTTTAGTTGAGATAAATGGATCAAGGCCCCTCTGAACAAATGTAGACTCTAGCACTTGGCTAGATACAACTGGATTATTTCTGACCTTCAAGTCCGGTATGGACATATGTGTAGACCTAAGTCATGCCTTGCCACTTAACATTTTCTCAACACAGTTCGTTTGAGGCTTCAGAACGTAAAGAACTGCAGCCCCAGGCATATCATTGGGACGTACTTTCACATTTGAGCTCATCGTGAGTCTTTTCCAGTCCTGGAAATCACAGAAAACCCAGATATCAGTCCAAATACATGCCATGTTTTAAACCAATTTGAGGGTTGACTCGAAGTTCACTAGTCTGTGAAGCCTTAAAAACGATTCAGGAAGGTGATATACACCACACACTACTGTGTGCTTTATTAGACAGAAGTGTGGTGCATTTTGTTTTCCATTATTGGATTACTTAAGTAATATCTATCCATTGCAGGTGCCAGGAGGCTTATTTGGGAAATCTGGCTCAACGGAAGCTCTAGGGGAAAACCTAATCTTATTTAGACTGGACAACATATGTGCCAAACAGCACTGGGATGTATCAATGGGATAAATACAGGGTTTGGATTCTCTGAGGGCATTTAGAGAAAATACAGACATCTCTATCTGTCTTTTTTTACTCAGCAGTGATGCACGGTGCTAATGCACTCTGTGTGCTTCTCTTACTTGATGCTCTCTTAAGCTATGGCTTTACTTGCGAGTCACGGATGATACCTCACGCCCTTAATGTTCAGGGTCAGCCCTTTCACTTGCATCTTAACTATTCCAAGTATTCGGTCCAAGGCACTGCTGAGACGTTTATATGCAACCATCAATGTCCAGGCATGTGTGTAGTGATGCTATAAAAGAGAAGAAGAAAAAAACAAAAAACACCTTGCATCAAATCCAGGACTGGGTCTAGGCAGCATCTGTGGAAAACAGTATCAACCAGGAGTGAACTGAATATAACAATCTCACTAAAATAGTAATTTAAATCGATATAGTCAAAAGTTTGAAAAATACAAGGTACATAAACAAAATATTAAAATGTCCCCATGGTCAAAAAATATTGTGGGGGCAAGTTTCACCTCTGCTCCAGTTTACGGGCAGAATGATGGATGGAGGGATGAGTAAAAAACTCAGTCTGTGTCCAACTTTGAGATAGTTTAACCAAGCTGCAGGTAGCTGATAAAGCAAAGGGTGGGCTCAGATTTAAAACCCGTCAATCACAGGGTGCTAGATTGTAAAAGTACACCTTTTCTACCACATCGTAAGACAGGCCTTGTAAGTGGAGCAAGGAAATCAACAATGATGTGGGTGAAAGTGGCGAAACATTAGAGAGAGGGAAAGAGAAAAATAGAACAGATGCCGTCATAGAATTGGCACAAAATGGAATTACTGCCTGTCTTTGTTAATCAAGAGCTCTTACGTTTGGTTGAGTAATTTTGTTTGTGTGAAAACAAAAGCATAATTAACAGTTCCCTCTCCCATGCCAAAGGAAAAAAAAATGAATATGTCAGTTGAACAGGAGCCGAACAGAACATTTTGCTGAAGAGGATTCAGGTCGTCTCTGAAGGGATGTTTTAACTAGGCTCACAGCAAATTTTTTAAGTAAACAGATTACACCGGACAATGTTTCCGTGTTAATGTGCTCCAAATCAACAAACTCTTTCTGATAAAAAAAAAAAAAAGACAAGAAACTTTTTTGCCACGAACACCAAAATGTTCATGAAGACACAAAAGGACTCATTACAAACGCTGTTTATGGCCATGTAAATGTTGTGTGTACAGTATGTTACCACATCAAGTCTTTCATCTTTCACCTCACATTGTGTCCGTGAAAATATTCTCCTCGTTAATCACCTCTTACTACTTTATCAAACACTCAGTCCTAATTCAGTCTAGGCCAGCCAATGCATTAGCAAGCCATGAAGCAAGTCAACTCCAAATGATGTCCTTGTGAGCAGTAACAGTGCTGTATGATTAACATGATTAGCACCCTAACCCTGCTAAATTCCCCTGTCTTATTTCTCACTTATGCTGGATTTCTGAGTGTTGAAAGAGCTTTAATCAGTGTCCCTCAACTTTGAAATATATATATATGGTGTGGTGGGAAAAATAGCTTTGGCTCAGGCTGGGGAGAAAAATAAGCACATACTGTCACACTCCATGGGTAACGTTTTGTGGCTCGATTTTTTTGTGCTGGCTGAAATCTTATCTGGGGAGGAGTTGCAAAATCAGATTGATTCCTTAACTGGCCAAAAATAATCTTTAAGGCAGGGGAAAAGGGAGTGTAAAATGTAAGAGTGTCATACTTGAAGATGTCAGCCCCAAATTCCCACACTTCCTTAATCCAGCGTCTTTGGCTGGGGAGGGGATTCTCAAACAACAATACGTCTTGACACACACTTTTCTCCACTACGCTGCCACCACAAGTGACCTGTGACAGCCTCTTTGAAGAGATTGTATCCACTCAAATACGTCCAACAAATATATCTTATTATGGCCTGCAGGGATTTTCCCAAAAGAATAACCTCAACCGCAGGGTGAAAAGCCTTGTTCCGCTTGGAAGAAAAGGGTCAAACCAAATCCAATCCTTGTGCAGCAACCACAGAATTTAAGCCAGAATGTGACCGGAAAGGTTTATGTTTTTATGGCTTCACTTGGAAAGTCCGGTGCAACAAATGTTCATTTTCCCTTTCAAATTTTTTTTTGGTGTTACTAATATAATAATGTAGAAACCACATGTGATTTCAGTGACATAAACCAGTATCTGCAGCTCACGTAGTTTCCTGACTATTATGATTCCTTAGTGTTAAATTCCTAATGAAGAATGTCATTATTTTTCTAATATTACCAAGCCCACTTTGAAAATATTAGCATATATATTATAGACAAGCTGTCAAACCCACTCTACTTAAATCTTTAAAGCTGTTGGCTTAACTACTTACAGTGTTAACAGTATCAATATCTGGCAACAACATCTCACTGCAAAAACAAGCTTTGTAGAAAACTGCTGCTGTGCGTACAGTTTGTCATTCAACAAACAGAGGAGTGACAGAAAGGGCATGCTTATGTTCCCGATGATCATGTGTAGGTGCTACGCAGGAGAAACAAACAGGCTTTTAATTTGGATGTCAGGAGCCAGTATCACACAGCCGTCAACGTTTGAGCACAAGTCAAACTCAAGCTAACAGCCTGGCCTTAAGTTTACCGACTGACATCCCTATCTCTCTAATGAATTGCTCTCCATAGATGTAACTGCATTAGGCCTGTAATACCTTGTAAACACCATCTCTTACTACATACACACAAGTGCTTTGCTGCAGCGCTCACTGAGCAACAATGTAAACACTAACTGTTCACAACTGAATGGTAGCTTTATCTGTTCAGACTCAATTAGGCTTATTTAATTAGAACCTAAACAAGGAGGACATCACTTGAGTTTCTTGCCTAAATCATTACACAACGGCAGGTGAGAAATTCACTTTGGACAGAGAGCGTGAGTTTGTGTGTTTGCGTGTATGTGTACTGGCAGTGACTGCAGTATGACGACAAATTGTGCTGAATTTATGCTGCATTTTAGGAACTGAAACGGCCACAACGCCGCACACAACAAATGTGATTTCCCTCTTGCTCATATTTTGTATGAATGATCAATAGATATAATCTGCTAATGGGTTGATTTTACATCAGTGGCCTTATGTCTCCAGCAAAAATCTGCTCACTCGGGTACTTTTTGAGCCAATGTCCTTTTTATACCCCTCCCATACTTGGCACCACACACTCATACAGCCTGATAGCCTGGTAGTGGCTAATGTGTGCAAATTGTCATTGGGAGTCTTTTTATATCAAGCACCAGTGCTCAGCACTTCTCTAGAAGGTGACTTCAGCATTTCTCTCCCTTCCATCCCATTTAGTGTGTAGTTCCATTGTTGAATATACAGTATGGGTCTGTAAAGCAGAAACTGCCCTTGTCTTAGACTGTCCTTGAGAATGCAGTTCTCAGCGAGGTGGAATCAGGAAGTGTCGAAAATCTGTAAAAGCCTTTTTTTTCTTTTAACTCCACCTTTCAGCTTTAAGCTTTGACTTTCAGATACTACACAGTGTGTCTTGGCATACAACCAGAGTTCCCAAACCATCTTACACATCAAATCAGGCCTGATTTGTTCAAATTCAAGGACCCAATATGGCATAGTTTGAGATGCAGCTCAAGCTTGATCACCATGAAAATAAACTTAGAAACTAATAGGCTATATAGAAATGATGTACAGCGATGGCAGTCAACAGTAGACTGTAGTCCCTTGCCTCTTGCCAACGGTACAGAAAAACATCATAGTATTGTCTAAGTTGAAGGACATAGACAAGGACTTGTTTATGAGTTGAAGGGAAAATATATAAATTTAAGCACTTTGAATGACACTATTCTATTTATATCCACTAAAACACACACACACACACACACACACACACACACACACACACACACACACACTCTCTCTTTCACA
>OMNW01000012.1:103239-122985 GCA_900303245.1 Selene dorsalis | reverse complement strand
GTGAGGAGAGCAAATTATAAAGACAGTAGATAGGTGGCTTAGAGTCAACAGAATGTTTAATGAGTTTGTTGGTCATGTAAAGTGTAAGGAAAACAGAAGAACACCTCCTTAAGGCCGTTCACTTGTGATAAGATCACCTCAGACATATAGTGTACCAGGACTGAACAGGCCTTTATGTGGTTAGTACTGTACTGACAGTAGGGGGCAGCAGAGAGCAAAAAGTGTGTGTATCCAAGAAATACACACAGAATACGTTTTTCCACACATTTTTCCCATATTGGCATCTTTCTGACGACCACTCTGAAACTTGGAGAAAAGCATAAAAACAGCCTCTAGAAGCCATTACAATGAAAATATGGTGAGGACCGGCCTACATGTCCTCACTTTACAAAATGGTCCTCACTCCAAAGGTTTAAAATTCACACTTGTCCTCACAATGATAGGAGTACAAACACACACACACACACACACACACACACACACACCAGTAATTCACTTATTTCCTTTTTTGTGTGTAGACTAACTAAACAAGGCAGATGACCTATATTTTATCTTATTAGGGTGCGTTTCCTTCTGGGTGGTCGACATGGCGACTTTAAGTTCCTGCCTCCATCAAGTTACGCTCCATGTTATGAGGCTTTGCTGCCAAAAGAGAAGATGAGGGTGGAGGCTGTAAAAGAGTACAAGAGGGATGTGGAGGGGGTCAGAGATCTGCTAGGCACCACCCATGTCATGTCACAGGCCTCCTTCATCCCCACACCTGTGGAAACTAGCCAGGTAAGCCAATAGGAGTGGAGCACAACAGTGATACCTGATTACTGTTTACCTTCAGATGAATACTTTTTTACCCATTTCCTCAGATTGTGATGCCACCTCATTTGGAGAAGGTTCGGGACAAGCTGGCTGAGAACATTCATGAACTGTGGGGCATGAATAAGATTGAGCTGGGTTGGACATATGGCAAGGTAAGAAATATGCAGATTGTTCCTTGAATTTAATAATTCTCTTACAACAAGATCATCACTCTGGACCAAAATATAAAAAAACAGCATAATCCATGCATTTTGCCATGTTTGTGAAGAAATGGTGGCCGAGACATGTCAGACAAATGCAGAAGCCACAAAACAAGGGCTAAAGCCACAACACAAGGGCAAAAGCCCCAACACAAGGGCAAAAGCCAGCCTTAATCAGCCTTACTATCACAATATCTCCAAACACTAGGACAGCTTAGGTAACATTCATCTGATCGACTAAAGTTAGCTAAAAGAGCTTGCGTTAATGCTAACGTCACTGCACAGCATAACACAATGTTATCTAATGTTAGACGACACAGTACACATATACTGAAAATAGACAGCATGGACCCTGCATGACAGTCACATAGCAATCATAGTTAATGTTAGCTAGCGCAAATTTTTACTCTTAAAGTCGACAACAACATTGCAAGTGAGTTACCTTCATTCACTTAATGTAACATAATAATATTCGTTTTCGTTCACTTCCGTTGTGTGGTTTTTGTCATGTTGCAGCTTCTGCCGTTTTGTTGTGGCTTTTGTCGCTGTGTTGTGGCTTTTGCATTTGTCTGAGACGTCTCAGCCACTGTAGAAATAAACATCACAGGTACACATTTTCTTAAAAACCAGCTTGAAATGCATTAGTCGTTAGTAGTGTTAGAATTTAACCATCACAAAAGCCTGTACGTCATCTTGCTTTCTCTTTTATAATTTGCGGTTCACACCAAAAAGAGGGTAAGTGGAAAGAACGCTCATTCTCCATTTTTGATGCTTTTCATACCACTCATTTAGATGCCTCATTCCAGTTTGTTTGTAGGTGGCAGAGTCATTGTGTTTGTGTTTTAGTATACAGTAAGTCATGAATTACAAAGTAGTGTTTCACCCAAGGGCAGAACAGGATGTTTTGGCAATTTTGGCACAGCAATAAACCAGGTGGAAAACATGCGTTTTAAGTGTCTGCCTCTGGTTTTTCCCCTTTTGAGAGATAAGCCAATGGGATATCTAACTGATTCTTTAAAGACCTAATTCCCCATAAACCATTAAAATTCAAAACACAGAATTAGGGCCTGCTGTCTCTTAGCAGGGACCAGCTACAATCAGTCTGTGTACTAATTACTACACTACAGGAGATGGTTCGCTTACTTAGCGAAGTAGAGGGAAACTTCTAGCCTGGCTCCGTTCAAAGTCAACAAAAATTCCAGGAAGTTTCAGTTTGTGTGGATATCAAAGTGTGTGAACTAGTAAGCGTCAGAGGTGTTTGTGGGATTTCCTTTTATTTATTACCTTGTACAGAGCCAGGCTAGCCATTTCATCCGCTTACAGTCTTTATGCTAAGTCAAGATAATTGTCTCCTGGTGCAAAAATGGTCTTGTATTTCTCAATATAATTTTGTATTACTTAAAAGATATGACTGATTTGTCCACAAAATACTTCAGGCTTTCTTGGTTTATTGTTTATTAGCTAAAGGATAAAGCCAAGTGACCTGTTTTGCCCACAAAGGAACAGTTAACGACACGAACAACAAGGAACACAGCTCTTATGTCTATAATACAAATAGATATTTGAGAATCCTCCCTCTATTACTAACACTGCCAGCTTTTATACAGGCCCTCACTTTGGCCAGCACAACAGCAGAATCCTTAAATTAGAATGAAGCTCTATGTAAAATGAGAGAACTGTTTAATAAATGGGAATATGTATATTAAATTTAATCATGAAGAAATTTTCTTTATTTAACCTGAGGGGGTTTGTGTGTCAAATAGTCATAAAACTTGTCAAGATCCAGCCAAGATGCATGTACCCTGAGATGTAATAGTGGACGTTTATTTTGTGCTCTGTGCATTGTATTTAATTACAGCAGCATTCACTGTAGATGTCCCACGGCAGAGGGAACAAACAAAGTATTGTCTGTTATTTAGTCCTGGTTGCATATAAATACCTTTTTCATTTGTTGTTTGGTCTGCAAATATAATTCTGTATGAGAAAGAACTGCCAAAGAAGAGATTTCCCATTGAGTTCTTGTACTATTCACAAAAGAGCTGGCTGGTGTTCATTGGACCCACACACACACACAGCTGCATATCTGTGCATAGCCCTGCATGTTTTCTTGGTAAACATCCACCATTGCCATGCCGCCTCCTCTGCGCAGCATTGCCAAGGGATTATTTGCCATAAAGTGCAGCCTCAAGAGAGGCATTACACCTCTCACTTGGTATTCCAGTTGTGCACCTCTCTATCTCCTCCAAGAAAACATGCTCCCTTGTTCCTCTTTCATAACATGTTCACTAGAGTAGACTGTCTTATCACTGCAACCAGTAGCACCTTGTATTCCTGTTTCCTTGTTAGTTCACAGTGACACAAGGCTGTGAATTTCATACGCATATATATAGTAAACTTTCCTACATGGTGTACATAATATGGAGCTATTGAAGATACACTGCTGAGGTCTGCAGAGGAAAGTTGAAATATCTTTTTTATGATTTTTTCCTCTTCTCACAGATAAGGGATGATAATAAGCGGCAGCATCCATGCCTAGTGGATTTCTCCAAGCTGCCAGAAACAGAAAAGAACTACAATCTGCAGATGTCAACAGAAACACTGAAGTATGTTGAATGTTGTCAATTGATTTTCTCCACCATCCCTATTTTTTTGTTTGATGAGAAGAAGAAAGAGAGTGTGGGAAGGAGTCAAATACAGAGGCAGACAGATTAATTGCAGACAAGTTGTTCTGTTTGATTGAAACTGTTATTTATGAGCACTATCTAAGAACATCGCATTCATGATCAGAGGTAAATGAACTGTAGTGAAGGTCGGTGAGCTCAAATGGAACACATATACATTATATTGTATGTTGCAACAAGGGGGCACTCATTAAAGCGTAGCAGTAGATTTTAGTTGGTTGCCTGAACTTGCAGGTTTTGCATTTTCTTACACGTGAGAACAGTGAACATTACTATGTGATAGCACTGTTTGTTTACATCAGAAAGATCGAAATAAGTTAAGAAGCTTATCTAATTTCAGTGTGACACTATACCCTAGTCTCTACCATACTCTACATTTGTGGAGTCTTTTGGCTAATGGCTTAGCTGAGGTTGTTGCTGAGCCAGCAGAGTAATTATAATTTAACATTTATGCTTCCAGATGTGCTTATTAGTTTCTGCTTGGCCATTATTACAATTCAGTGTGTACTAATTATAATGTAGCACATGCCACACAAGATCATTTTGTGAGCATGTATCTCTAATTACTTGCATAAACCTTGTATTTGTAGGATATTCCAATTTTTCAGTTTGCTGTTAGTGAACAAGCCTTACTTGTAATCTGCTTATCCTGGTCAACTTGTCAGCACTCAACAATATTTCCTTCTGCCCATAACAATCCCAGTGAGACCAATTAAAAATGCTTTACATAAATGCTCTTTAAATGGTAAAGGAGAAACGTTGAGGTTTGCTGTGATTAATCCTAGTTTGCAGCAGTGGCAGACTCATCTGATGATGAGTTTCTGAGTGACATCAAACTCATTTTTACTGTCACTTTGTCCTCTCTCAAGGTGTGAAGAAAATTTGTCAAAAGCACTTCACATCCAGTACATTTCCTCTGGGTGTTCTATGGCCTTTCCCTCCTCACAGATTAGGACATGCGCAGTTTCACCTATCACAGTTCAGTCTGAACACTCCCAACCACTCAGCTACTGTTGGATCTACATGTACTGTCAGATGAAAAGTAAGGTCAAGGTGTGGATTAAGCACAGTCTGAGCTGCATGTGTTTTTTTCCCCACAGGACCCTCCTGGCACTGGGCTGTCGTGTAGTTCATGTGAATCCAAATGCTGAGGACTCCCTCAAAAAGATAAAACTCCCTAAGAAGTAAGAGTGGATGCTTATATTTATTGGATGCATGTCTTATGTAAATGAAGCCCAGTTCGGCCGTGTAGATTGTAACTGTTAGTTGAAACATATAAAACATCCAACTCTCTAAAAATCAAAGGGTCTGTAAACTCAGTTATCAGATAATATTAGATATATTATTATATTACTAATAAAGATGTAGGTAAACTGATCCAGGTGGATTTACCCTCTATTACAGCTATATGATGTCCAATGGCTATAAGCCATCTCCTCTGGACCTGTCTGACATAAAACTGACTCCAGGTCAGGAGCTGCTAGTGGACAAACTGGCAGAGAACGCGCACAATGTGTGGGCCAAGGACCGTATCAAACAGGGATGGACCTACGGCATCCAGCAGGTACGCTGGTGTATTCATGTGCAGCATGTTTAGACCAAAACAATTATTTTGATGAAGAATAAAACTTTTCCTTAAAGACAGTTAAGGAAACAAGCACATTTTCTTGTGCTTGTGAAGTAAAGGGGGGAATTGTTTTTATTCTGTCTTTGCTTCTTTTTTTCAATGTGCACAGTTTCTCTCTCATGGTTCATTAATTTACCTCCCACACAGTCTATACCAGTGCCCATGTCAGACAGTTTGTTTAGTCTGACATTTCCCAGATATAAGTAATCATTCAAATCACAGTGAGATACTTGACAGTAAAGGGCAAAAAAAAACTCAAAACATATTACACAGAGCGTATTCAGTACAGGATGTCCCCTATCATCTGTTGACCAAACAAAAGCTAAAACTGCAGGGACTGGAGCTAGTCAGGTTTTTGGTGTATTGTTGTTACTGTTGCAATGAAATTGGATATGACACATTTTCCTAAAATGATAAATATTGCACCGTTTCACCTCCATTATTTTTTCATTTCAGTGTGAAATAGATGTTTCAAAAACTAAACAAGTTTATGACACCATCTTAAACAGTCCTAGCGTAGTTGGTATTGGAAAAATGAGGCTGATACTTTACCTTAAAGGCCTTAATTTACATCTATATAGATGAAGAAATGAAGAAAAATTACTGATATACCATATATGATATATATATATTTCAAATTGGCCTCCAGTGGGAGTATTTTGAAAAGGGAACAGTTGACAAAAGCGACAAAGAACCTGACGGGCAGCAGTAGCCCAATGGCAATAAGTGACCACTTGACTCTTCAGTCACTGGGATTGACAGCACAGTTGTACCACTGAGCAGCCTCACTTGTCTCGCAGTCCATGAAGATGCAGAGATAGTTAGGGGGATGGCTTTGGTGTATAAAATCTTCTTGAACTGCCTCCCCTCCCCCTGCAGGATCTGAAGAGTAAGCGTAACCCTCGCCTGGTTCCTTACGTTCTGCTGGATGAACGCACCAAGAAGTCGAACAGGGACAGCCTGCGGGAGGCTATCCGCACCCTGATTGGCTATGGATACAACATCGAGCCCTCAGACCAGGAAGGCGGTGAGCTTGACTCATTCATAATCGGTTTCCTCATTTACAATCTACAATCTGACAGTGTGACCATTCTCTCCATGCTGTAGGACAAGTGGCTGAGCGGCTCAGCATCGACAAGATCCGTTTCTTCAGAGTGGAGAGGACGTATGCTGTGAAAACTGGGAAATGGTACTTTGAATTTGAGGCTGTGACGGGAGGAGACATGAGAGTGGGCTGGGCCAGACCTGGATGTAAGCCAGATGTGGAACTTGGCACAGATGAGCTTGCCTTCGTCTTTGATGGATACAGGGTAAGCTTTATTCTTATTTAACACATCGCATTTCATTACACTGCACTACACCATGGTCAAAATTTCCTCAGAACTCCAGGGGTGTGCAGAAATAAATGTTTTCTTTGTATTATCAAACAGGCTTGTCTTTTGAATATGTTTTTATGTACATAGGGCCATTGTCTGAACATGGGCAGCCGTCTGTTCGGGCGGTGCTGGCATGCTGGGGATGTGGTGGGCTGTATGATCAACATGGAGGACAAATCCATGATCTTCACCCTTAATGGAGAGATCCTCATCACCACTAAGGGCTCAGAACTCTGTTTCACAGACTTTGAAACTGAGGATGGTGAGAAAATGCGTGCGTGGGTGTGTATGTAAATGTGGATAAGATGTGTGGAGATACAGAAGCTGAAGGTCAGGGAACATCTCACCGATAAGGTGATTAAAGAGAAAGAGCTGTTGGTTCTATGTCTTCGATCTCCTCCACTCACGTTTTAATGAAGCTCTCACATGCAGATCAGCGGGCATTAACCTGGAATGGCCATGCTGGGCACATAAGTGAAAATTAAGTGGCTCCCTGTAACAAAACACCTTTATTTAACGTGACACTTGTAAATTGCCTTTTTGCAAAAGCTGAATTGATTTTCCCTCCCCCCCTGCTGTCTGTGTTCTTAGAGGCTTTCTGCTTTCTCTCCTCTTCCTTGCTTTCCTTCCTCTGGCTGTCCTTCAGGATTCATTCCGGTGTGTAGTCTCAGCCTGGCTCAAGTGGGTCGTATGAATCTGGGGAAAGATGCTAGCACCTTCAAGTACTACACCATGTGCGGCCTTCAGGAGGGGTTTGAACCCTACGCAGTCAACATGAACAGAGAGGTCACCATGTGGTTTAGCAAGCGTCTGCCTACTTTTGTCAATGTGCCGAAGGACCACAACCACATCGCAGTAAGAACAGTGCCAGAGAAATACTTGACAGTGACGAAACTGGTGATTTGATCAGACCTAAAGTTTTCTCAACTGTTTTCAGGTGACGAGGATTGACGGCACCGTTGACAGCCCCCCTTGTCTTAAAGTGACCCACAAGACGTTTGGTACTCAGAACAGTAATGCTGACATGGTGTTTTGTCGTCTCAGCATGCCTGTAGAGTTCCACTCCTTCTTCAAGTCCTGTCCAGTTGTGGACATGAATGGACTGCATGAGGAAGACACACTTAAAGTCAAACACAGGTGATCACTTCCACAAAATCATCAATAGATCACATACTGCAAGCAACTCTGAGCTGCTATTTTTGCAAGTATTTCACAATGTATTTTTAGTGATATCCAACAGCTAGATGCAGATGAAAATGATTATTTTAAGAATTGCTTATTGTGATTTTTGATGAAATTTATAAAATTATATAAAAATTCTTAAAAGGTATCCATTGAGATCTGTGCGGCACAGTGATGAAAGCAGACGAGTGGACTACAGCAGCATCACTACGGTACTGACTCATGTTTTGTTCAGAGTTCATTGTGGTCATAGTGGTTATTTACAGTATTTGCTAACTGTGCTCTGTGTCATTACAGTACTATCATTCAGTGAGAGTTTTCGCTGGTCAGGACCCTGCTGGCGTTTGGGTTGGATGGGTTACCCCGGACTACCATTACTATAGCAACAATTTCAACCTCAGCAAAAACAGAACAGTGACTGTAACCTTGGGTGATGAGCGAGGACGAGTCCATGAGAGGTGAGACTGTTTCTGGTAAACTTTTCTTCAAGGGCAGGCCAGCACTCTGTGTTGTGCCCTTGTCTGCTCAACCATGATGTACGCGAAAACATTCACTGATGACTAATATTTGCACTCTGATAGTGTGAAGAGGAGTAACTGCTACATGGTGTGGGGTGGTGACGTGACCAACGCAGCTCACACCTCCAGTCGCAGCAACGTGGACTTGGAGATTGGCTGTCTGATTGACTTGGCTACTGGCCTGGTGACATTTACTGTCAATGGCAAAGAGATATCCACATCCTACCAGGTAGTGAATTAACATGGTGTAGAGAGTAATTGTCTAACTAGATATAGCCCATATGAAAATTCTAACTAACAGAACAGAAAGTCATAGTTAAGTGTATATTTGTGTCAGCAGAGAAAGGCAGAAAATCATCCAATAGATCTCCATTAGATACCTAAATACTTCTGTCATATCTTGAATTAATTTCAGGAAGTTTTTAGACTGTGTGACAGTTGTAGTCCCATTGTAAGGACGTGTAGAATATGCAGGTTTACTTTAAAGCTTGCTTGTGATTTTGTACCTTCCGCCATCTGTTCATTTACTGTCTTAAGACACATCACAGCCACTACCTGTCCAACTGTCTATCAGTCCATCTGCTGTTTGTTCTGTTGACCTTGAGAACCAGCCATGTTCTGTCTTTGCATATTTTCCAAACAGAGCAGTGATGTCTGTATTGTTGAATTTCAGACGTTGAATTAGCCTGTTCAGATGTGCTCTGTGAACCAAATCTTAAAGAACCTTTTTCGGAGGGTATAATCTTCTTATGTTCCCCCTCACTGAAATTCTGCGAGTCTTCACCCAGTGCTGAGTCATCTTGCCTTGAAAGATCATTTGCACACACACACACACACACACACACACACACACACACACACACACACACACACACTCTTTCTAAGTAGTGGGTTTTCATGATGCACCATTAAGCTGCTTTCCACAAGTCATGCTCTCTTGCTGCTGCTCAAGCTCTTGATGTGTTGTGCTTCCTGTTTGGACCTTTCATGAACTCCCAGCTCTTTTTTTTCTGATTCAGGTGGAACCAAACACAAAGCTCTTTCCTGCTGTGTTTGTGCGACCCACCAGCCCAAACCTCTTCCAGTTTGAGCTGGCTAAGATAAAGGTAAAGTCCTCCAATGGTTCCTTTATAACAGCCTTGTTGTATATATGATGTGTGTGGCACTGGTATGACAATGGCTCACAGAGTGTGACTATCTTCTCTTCAGCAAAATATCTTCAAACAACTTGAAATGACTTTTCCAGATTAGGAAGTAATGGGTAGAGTTCATTGTGATCAATGAGTATCTAGATAACTCCAACTATCCATATTTGTTTGCCCTCTTCAGAACGCCATGCCTCTTTCATCAGCCATCTTTAAGAGTGAACATAAGAATCCAGTGCCACAGTGTCCGCCCCGTTTAGATGTCCAAACCATTAATGCGGTGTTGTGGAGCCGCATGCCCAACACCTTTCTAAAGGTGGAAACGGCCAGGGTCAATGACAGACATGGCTGGGTGGTTCAGTGTGTGGAGCCCCTGCAGATGTTGGCAGTACACATACCTGAGGAGAACAGGTACAAACAAGAACTCACATACAGCTGAAATGATTTGTCCAGTAGCTATTCCACAGGAACTCAATGTAAAATGAATATTTTTGGAGCATGGCCTATTTTTTGATATTAAATTAGTTTTATGATTCATTGATCAAAAGACATTAAAGAGATAATAAAGAAGTGAAATTATTAATCATGCACCACTATGGTGAGGTCTACTGTGCTTGCTAATGTGAGGCGTTTAACTGCCCTTTCAGGCCTCAACAGACTAAATAAAGCCATTGCAATGTATTTTAAACCCATGTCCTCTTTCCTTCTAAAGATGTGTGGACATCATGGAGCTGTCTGAGCAGGAGGACATGAGGAAGTTCCACTATCACACACTGAAGCTCTACTGTGCTCTGTGCGCTCTGGGCAACACCCGTGTGGCCCATGCCCTCTGCAGTCACCTCGACCAATCCCAGCTCTTATACACCATTGACAACCAGTACCTGTCAGGTATGTTACGTGAGGGCTTCTACAATGTCTTGATAAGCATCCATCTAGAGACCGCCAAGGAGGCGCGACTCATGATGAAAGACGAGTTCATCATCCCCGTAACGGCTGAGACACGCTCTATCCGTCTCTTCTCCAACGCTTCCAAAAAGCACCTCCCGCCAGGGGTGGGGCTCAGCACTTCGCTCAAACCACGCCTCAACTTTGCTCCACTTTGTTTCATCAGCAACAAACGGGATCAATATCTGTACAGTCCCCAAATCCCACTGGATTCTCTGAAGGAGAAAGCGATTTTAATGTTGACAGAGGCCGTTCAAGGTGGAGGGCACCACATCCGAGATCCTGTGGGAGGAGGTGTGGAGTACCAGTTTGTGCCAATCCTGAAACTCATCAGCACCTTGTTGACTATGGGCGTATTAGGGAGTGAGGATGTTCATAAGATCTTACTGCTCATTGACCCGAATGTGTTCAGAGAGATGCATGAGGAGGGAGCCACAGGGGCCACAGACAAAGAAGGACTCACGGGGACAGAGGAGAAGGCGGTGGAGGCTGGAGAAGAGGAGGCGGCTAAAGAGGCTAAACAGCCAATTAAAGGGTTGCTGGAGAAGAGGCTGCCTGAGCCTGTGAAACGACAGGTAATAACAAACACACATGAGCAGATCTCATATTACGTTAGATGTGTTAAACCTTAATATAAACCACGGAGGGTAAATCACCAAAGGATGTAAAATCGATGAACATCTTCATCTACAAGTGCCAATTCACTCGCTAAAGACTAACACAGCTGTGCTCTCAATCACATGCTCCATAACTGCTCCACTGTAATGGACTCATTCAGAAGTCAATCACACATGAAACGGCTCCATCTCTGTGTTAAACAAATGATCTCTTGGGCAAAAATGTCTCTTTAATAAATGAGATAATGTGAAGCCATAAGGCTGTTTGTATGTATTCCTAAAAGACTTACTTGTAACAGCTGCGGCTAGGCGTGCATCAGTGATGCAAATGTGCCTGTCTCCTCCCCCTGTCTGTTCCCCAGATGTGTGAGCTGCTTCACTATTTCTGCGACTGTGAGCTGAAGCACCGCATCGAGGCCATCGTGTCGTTTTCCGACAGCTTCGTCTCCAAGCTGCAGTACAACCAGAAGTTCCGCTATAACGAGTTGATGCTGGCCCTCAATATGTCTGCTGCTGTAACAGCAAAGAAGACCAAAGAGTTCAGATCACCTCCTCAAGAACAGGTGAGGAGACGGTTAGCACTTTGAGGGATGTAAAAAAAAAAAATCATAATGGAAACACTGATGTACATGAGTTTCATGTCACCACCTTCCCCGAGAGAGTAATATAAGATTTCATTTAATTTTCTCACTGTACATTTACAATGAAATTTTAATAAGGTTTCTGCACATCAGAAATACAGGTGACATTTACATTAACTCTATTTTCCCATATGGGAAAGCTGTCTCAGATTTATGGGTCCCTCTGTGTCACAAAATTATGTTCTATTTTCAAACATATCAAAATGTAGAAAACAATGAAGCAATAAACATCAACAGTCCTTTCGCTTGGCATGGTCTCAATATTTCCATAGCTGTTCTATAAGTTATGATTCTTCACTACATGAAGCTGTGTTGTGGCTTGACAAGGTTTACAAACTGCTAATCTATTATAAGATGACAACACTGCACAAACCAAAAGTGTCATGGCATGTGCACACTCTCATGAAATCCTCATCACTCACTCACCTGTGTATAATAAACTGCTCCAGACTGGGGGGGAACTAAGGTAACACCACTTTTCAACTACTTCCACTGCTGCATTGCGATAGCTTTACCATCTTTGCATTTAAGGTTGCACCTCTGTTCCTGTGATTCTGAGACACTCACATCTGCCATGTGACCTAGTGGGTGCTCATGTGACTAAGGTGCAAATTAAAACAGAGGGTGATTGGAGCGAGGAGCTTTGCATCATCAAAATGAATTTCACAGTGAAAATAAGTAAGCACAAAGAAAGCCTACAGGCTCACTGCTTCAAATTATGCATGTAACACGATAATTCATTACATCACTTGTTTAATTTTCCACATACATGGCTAATTTCTTTCCCTATCTCTAGATTACACTTTGGTTTTTTGTGGATTGAACATCATTTAGCCTAAAGACTGAGAGCTAGTACTTACTCCAAATGTTCCTGGAAACACTCTGTGTGTGTGTGTGTATGGGTGTGTGTGTTTGTACTCCTATCATTGTGAGGACAAGTGTGAATTTTAAACCTTTGGAGTGAGGACCATTTTGTACAGTGAGGACATATAGGCCGGTCCTCACCATATTTTCATTGTAATGGCTTCTAGAGGCTATTTTTATGCATTTCTCCAAGTTTCAGAGTGGTCGTCAGAAAGATGCCAATATGGGAAAATTTGTGGAAAAACTTATTGTGTGTGTGTTTCCTGCATACACACACTTTTTGCTCTCTGCTGTCCCTTACTGTCAGTACAGTACTAACCACATAAAGGCCTGTTCGGTCCTGGTACACTATATGTCTGAGGTGATCTTATCACAAATGAATGGATTTAAGGAGGTGTTCCTCTGTTTTCCTTACACTTTACATGACCAACACACTCATTAAACATGCCGTTGAATCTAAGCTAGTGGGGGAAAGTTGCAAGTACTTCTCTCTAAGTGTAGCAGAAAGGGTGGTCCTCACTTCATCTGCACACTTACCTGGAGCTCACTATGATGCCCATACAGGAATGTGTGTGTGTGTGTGTGTGTGTGTACACTGAAGAAAGCCTGGAGGTGAATTTTCCGTTCTTGTCTCTGGTGTCATCGCTCCAGTGAGAGTGCACACTCAACTGCATGCACATGCACACATAAAATACAGTATCCCTTTAGGGTAACAGCTGGGGATAGAGAGCTTCACAACTTTAATGTCTTGTGCTTGTCTCCTTCACTGAGGGAGAATCAGCTGCTTAAACTGGTTTTGTTTCTCCCTGTGAATCCTACAATGAGATCACACACCGTGTTCAGGTAAATGTTTACACATTTGACTGATGTCACGTTTTCATATTTTAGATCAACATGCTGCTAACGTTCAGTATGGGTGAGGACTGTCCGTGCCCGACGGACATCCAGGAGGAGCTCTATGATTTTCACAACCAGCTGCAGCTCCATTGTGGTGAGATGCCGATCTTGCAAAATCTTTATGAGCTGTTTTATTGGTTATGCTTATCATGAAACATGCATTATGATATACTGCATGATACATTATTCCTCTATTGCTCCGATTGATATTAGGCAGAAAAATATGGAGCATACTTTTATAGCAATTGTGCATTTTTACTGTGGCCGCTCGAGCTGCAATTGTGTCAACATCAGCTGAATTGTGCCAGCACTTGCACTCAGAAATGCCTTCTTTTTCCTCTTGCTCCATCTCTCTGTCTCCTGGAAGGGGAGTTATAGTTCAGTGCCTCGTGATGTTTTGATAAATAATTGAACTGCCCAGCCCTCTGTGGTACTACCAATCTAATGGCAGTTTCTGCTGTGCCGCAAAACACCGACCTGTCATGGCACACACCATGTAGACAACAATAATAAAAAAAGAAAATGATTTGCTATAAAATTGGAGATTCTCTAAATCCCATTCGATGCATCATACACATGACATGACTATCCCCACAGGAAGCCAAGCTCGGTAGAGATATTGCTTTAATATGCTCCATGTATATGGTGTGTCTATTTGTTTGTGCTGTGTAGGAATCCCTATGGAGGAAGATGAAGACGAGCAAGATACATCAATTAAAGGTCGTCTCCTAATGCTGGTGAATAAGATCAAAGGTCAATCTCAAAAAGCAGAGGAGCCCACAGAGAAGGAGCAAGCTGCACCATGTGAGCACATCTGTTTTTTCATTACACTAAGTCAGTTATCGCTGATGCCCTCTGTGCCATTATCCTTGAACATGGATGAAAAACTCTTTTATGAATTGGCCCGAAATTACTTGCATTTAATCTCCTCTCTAAATCATATTCTAGTCAGAAAGCATCAAACCAATCATCATGGCCTTGTGACCATGACAACACACTGAAACAGCAGCACGCTGTAAATCTGTGGGAAAAGCAAACGGTCTCTCGTCATAAGCTTTTACTCCACGACCCATATGTTCAAAACTTGCCCCAGAAAAACATGTCCTTGAGCAAGACATGGAAGTTGTTGCGGTCTGTTCCTGTAACAGCTTTTACAGCATTTGTTTCTTTCCCTTCCCGTGAAAGCACAAGCTCTCAACTTGTGTCACCCATTTAAAACCCAGTCCATTTTGTTTGTTTACTGCCTCTATCACCTCTCTCCCCGTGAGCTCTCCGCCTTAGTTCATCGCTCAAAGGGAATCTCGCCTGTCTCTGTCTGCTGCTGTCATGTGGACCAAGTCACTGGGTGGCAGTCATTTCCATTTCAATTTCTTTTCAATTCCATTATGGTAATAGGGAGCTGGGTGGAGAAGAGGCTCCAGAGTGAAGATCTTCCGTCAGCCGCTCTGGGAGATGAGAGAGGAGATGAGAGATGAGAGAAAGAAAAAAAACAAAAAAACATTGGTGATAAAACCAAATCCTTCACCTGATTAAGTCCACAGTCACAGAAGTACATGCACAGGAAAAACTACACAGCTCACACACCGTGGTGCCACAGTGCTGGCAAAGTTGGTACAAAAGACACCTTGATCTGTTGGCTTTCAAAATGGAAAGCAACATATTGTTTCAAACTGCTCCTCACATGTCTTTAATTTTATTTATTAGCATATGTCATCATTTATTGCTGCATGTTTTTCCCTTACATACATATATACATATATATGACCTTTCCAGAGAATTACATAGTTGAGGAAATAAACAAGACATGTGTCTCTGCATTTTATTGCTTAGATGGAGACTAACCAGTGTGAAACGGGGTATTTTATTGCTTCTGTAAACCCTATTACTGAGAAATATCCTCACTGCCGTGCCATCACAGTCTATTCTTAATAGCCATGCTGGAAACAAGAAGTGGCCAAATCACGGACGGATAAATTGGGGCTGAAGTATGTGTTGCGGACTGCAGACACTGAAAAGTGATCTCTCTGCTGGGATTCAGCGTGACCCTGACATGGAGCACATAAGACTACTGCACCGATCTCTGAGAAGCAAGGCAGGATGAAAATAGAGGAGTGTGTTGTTTTATTCTTTAGAGTGCTTTGGGTGGTGGCATCGGTCGCCTCCGTGGGGTGTTGTGTGAGGGCTGATTGATCAGAGGACTGGTTCGTGGTGGCAGCTGCAGTTCACAAGCATCACTTCTACTTCTGTCACAGCTGGAGGCATCAGAAAGAAAGGGAAGGAAGGGAGTGGAGGAACAGAGTGAGAATAAAACCTCACACAGACAAATTCTCTCATCTGCTAAAATGACTTCTTTGACTCATCTTCTGATTGTAGACTCACCCAGCATTTTTACCATACTGCCTGTATTTGATGAAAGCAGAGGGAAACAAAGGCAATTTGTTTGTTTTGTTTGTTACTTGCATAAGGATGCACGTGCGTGCTCGTGAACATGTGTGATCATCGGTGTCATGCTATTCTCCTGGCAAGAGGAAGAGGACAGCTGGCAAGCAAACATAAATGTAAACAAAGCTTGATCTAAAACACTATACATTTTGAACATAAAGTCAAGCTTTGATTCTTTTTAAAAAAGAAACTCCACCTGGTATTGCTGACATTGGTTTTGTTTTGTTTGGAATTAGATGTATTGTCTTTTATAGGTGCAATATGTTAGAAGTGTGTGTGACAGTTGGTATGTATTTTGGAAACCAAAATAAAATCTTATATAAGGACAGGATCTGCCAGGAGGATGGGCTGGAGTGAAGACGACGTGATATATTCTGAGCTGTTGCTCCAGCTATAACTTCACCTCCTCCTGTCACATCATCCTGCCCTGTGAGACCCTGAAGATACAGAAGGCGCCGCTGTCTTTGCCATTATTTCATGGGGTTGAAATAAAAGGAGCGTTAAAGTCATTTTCCTCATCTGATGAATGGTTGATCCACCAGGAGCATTTAATGCTCAGACATGATGACTTGCTGTGTGTGTGAGAAGGAGTGTGAGGAAACCATTGGCTTCTTTCAGTGTAACTCAAGACAGGTCAGATTTGTTTGTTGGGGATGTAGGAAATGATGGAGGGGTGTATTGAAGAGCAGAACAGACAGGCCATTGTTGGGAACGAGTGAGTGTGTTTGATAGAGTGACAGAATGAGAGTCAGGTGTTGTGAAGCATGTTGGCTGAGGGGTAGGAATGTCGCTTCTCATTTTGGAGCAAGCCGGTGCTTCTGCCCTTTCTCTGACACCCACGCAACTCTGGGCAGCAGGATCTGTTACTGCTGACGGTGACATTCTGCTTGCTCCCCAACACACACACAGACCCTTACACTGATTGACAACCTGGTGTCAAATAGCCTTTAGAAAACCAACAGATCCAATCAGCCATACAGAGATGGGGGCCTTAAAAAACACATTCACCTAATTGCAATACTTTTAAGGAAATCAATTGTGTGCAAGTTGTTCCATCTTTTATGGTTCTGAGTTGTTTAATTGATGTCTTTCTGTCCTTTGTGTATGCACACCCCCCATGAGCAGAGACAAATATGCTCGCACACCCTCACCCGCACCCTATTGATCCAGTTTTAATGAAGCCTTAAGGGTAACCCACATACGAGCTGTCCAAACAAACATCTCCATCCAGCCACAGACGCAGAATATCTCACTGTTCAAAACTATTAATACATCAGCGTCCACTTCCGCTCTCTTCTTCCTTACGTAACAGTGCTTCCTTTCCGCTCCAGTGAAAATGACATGAATGAGCTCGCAAACTGTGTTTTCTTTCCCACCAGATAAAAACAGACAATTACCTCTCCTGTAGAGATAGAGGCAGCTGACACATACCTATTTGCTCAACTGTTTTTTTTATTCGGTGCTCAAGGCCTTATTTGCATCACTGAGCCGGTTTAGGAATGCAACCTTTGAATCACATCTTTTTTCTTTTATTAAGTGCCCAAGCATTGGTTGTGTAAAAATGGAACTGCTCTGTAAAGTGGAGGCCCTTTTAAAAATAAATCTTAATAGAGTTTCATGGTTGCGTGTGTATGCTTAAGGAGCAAGTGCCTTAAGGAGGACTGCTGTGGCTTGGTGTGACCCCAGTTAATGTTTCAATGATACGCAGTGAGGATTATGAGACAATGCAGCGAGCACTTCACTGCCAGAGCAAGTCTTTCCCTGCCAATTGAAAAGCAAATCTTATCTTATTGTTTAAAATTAGAAAAGCCTGCATTATGTTAACCAATCCCCTTCATGATTAGTAATCCTATATTCACACACAGCAGCGCTCTTTTTGTTTTAATCTGCATGATAAGTTTAGCGTAATAATGTAATTTGATGATGTCTGAAAGCAGCACAGTGTAGGAGGATACTTAAATATAATATTAACCCCGAAAAAGACCCCCCTCACACTATTTTTCTGCACAAGCTCAAAATGATGGAACCAAAATAAAGTTACTGTTCTTCAACCCTTTGATTACTCTAAATTACCACTGCTTCGTGACGTCAAATAAATGTTTATATTTTTTCCATACAGTATGTGCTGAATGTTTAAATACCCCCCAATAACATGATGAGGCCATCATATGCTACTGTTGTTTTTACAACTTGTCCTGCTTGAAATGTGTTAAATGATGATTCTGATAGGACACATGGTGGTTACTTTCTCTCCAGCCAATCTGAAGGAGCTGATCTCTCAGACCATGGTCAGCTGGGCCCAGGAATGTCACATCCAGGACCCAGAGCTGGTTCGTAAGATGTTCAGCCTGCTGAGGAGGCAGTACGACAGTATCGGGGAGCTGCTCCGGGCCATGAGGAAGACCTACACCATCAGTGCTGCCTCAGTACAGGACACCATCAACCTCCTGGCCTCCCTGGGTCAGATCAGATCACTGCTATCTGTCCGCATGGGGAAAGAGGAGGAGAAGCTGATGATTGATGGACTTGGGTAAGTCACAAGATGTGTGGCCAGTTTTTCTTGATTTCCCTCAAAGACACGTTATTTGGAAAAAAACAAAAACACTTTGTATTTATTTGTCTTTTAAAACCTTTACCATTACTATCATGCCAACTTGATACTGTTTTTCAGGGAGTTTAATATTCAATATTTCTGTTTCTGTCCTTTTTCACTCCAGCGACATAATGAACAACAAGGTTTTCTACCAGCACCCCAACCTAATGAGAATACTGGGCATGCATGAGACCGTCATGGAGGTCATGGTCAATGTACTCGGAGGAGACAAATCCCAGGTTTAACAACATCTCTCTCTTTATTTATCTCTGCTTCCGGAGGCACCGACTGTGCTAACTGCACAACCTCGCCAGAAATGATGCCATTCATTAATAGAAAGTTGTGCTTTCTTCCGTTTTTTTTGTGTCATCATTTGTGTGTGAAGCATGGTTGTTAATGAAGATGTGGTCCCAGTAGGTGTGCTTTCTCCTCAGGCTGAGTCTGGAAGTGAGGGCAGGGAGGGCAGAATGTGACTGGCTGGCAGCGTGTGAATGTGTCAGGCCTCCTCAACATAAATTAGGAAAAAAACACACGTGGGGGGGTTTTTAGTAACAAGCCCAGAGGAAGTCATTATAGTAAACTCAGTATTCCCCAACAAAGCAGCAATTTCTCTAAAACTACCTGAAGATTGTCTACTTTATGTGTGTTCAGTTTTCATAGATGATTGAGACTGTCCTGGTTGTGATGAGGGTTAGGGTTAGGGGGTTAGGGTTTTCCTACAACTACTTTACTTCTCTTATTTTAAAACACCAGGTCAGATGTGTAACCCTACTTAGTCTGTTTGTGCAACCCTACAGGAAATCGCCTTCCCCAAGATGGTGGCCAGCTGTTGTCGCTTTCTTTGCTACTTCTGCCGGATCAGCCGTCAGAACCAGAAGGCCATGTTCGACCACCTCAGTTATCTGCTGGAGAACAGCAGCGTGGGTCTAGGTGGGTACAGGGCTCTTTGTCTCGGTATTTGTTGTGCTGTTTGGCAATTAGCCCAAAGATTACTGATGCTGAGCTACTACATCATTTTATTGGATGAAGTGAAATGTGTTGGAGATGAGCAAGAAAATGAGGACATCATCTAGTCTCTAAAACCACCTGTAATATGTCTGAGGGACAAACTCTGAATTGGTGACACTGTTTTGCCATCATAGGACTGCTGCACCTGTGAACTCACACATACACCTTAGACAGTGTGAGTCTGAGTGCTGAGAATC
>OMNW01000012.1:89546-103219 GCA_900303245.1 Selene dorsalis | reverse complement strand
TGGCAATTAGCCCAAAGATTACTGATGCTGACCTACTACATCATTTTATTGGATGAAGTGAAATGTGTTGGAGATGAGCAAGAGAATGAGGACATCATTGTAACTGTAATATGTGAAACTGTAAAAGAAGGGCCAATCTAGTCTCTAAAACCACCTGTAATATGTCTGAGGGACAAACTCTGAATTGGTGACACTGTTTTGCCATCATAGGACTGCTGCACCTGTGAACTCACACATACACCTTAGACAGTGTGAGTCTGAGTGCTGAGAATCTACCAACAAAGCGCACGACTCATCTCCCATTCTGTTAGAAGATGCCGATGCCACAGTCTCAGTGAGCACCCCACTGGTGCAAGAGTGTGTTTCCCTTGGATGCACACGTGCTCCTAGTGATAAAGGCACACACAAATGCACACACACTATTCATTAACCAAGTGACAACAAGTTATGTGACTGTGTAAAAAAAAGGGAAATCTAAGAGTAAAATCTTATTAATGGAAGATACAGCTACAATATTATAGGTAATGCATTGATCATTACAGTATTTAGTTCATATCAGTGCATTTTTTGTCTGTCGTTCACTGGTTAAAAACACGAAGAACACATGTTGGGGTAATGTGCAGTTGTGATGTAAAGTCCAGAGGACAGTTTATAGTGCAGAGTTCTGTATAAACTAATTTTCTTAATCACATTAACCAGCCAGCATCAACCATCTTTTGGCAGATTAGCTGCTAGTGGTATTTGGAAGGAGGAGGAAACAGCACCCCCTGCTGTTTATACAGTATTTTGTTGAAATGAGAAACATAGGCACAAGCTGTGTGTGTAGAGGTACTAGATAAGTTTACAGAAAAACCTGTGGTGCTTTGTATTGCAGCTTCTCCAGCTATGAGGGGCTCCACTCCTCTAGATGTAGCTGCTTCCTCAGTGATGGACAACAACGGCCTCGCCCTGGCTCTGGAAGAACCTGATCTGGACAAGGTTTGACTTTTTTTTGTTGTTGTTTGTTGTTTCTGATACTGAACAGAGTCAAATTAAATCGTGGGATTGTGGGATACATATGTGACACTGCCAAAGCTAAAACCCCCTTGGTCAAATGGGGTAGCTGAGAATAATGGATTAGAGCTGTGTATACACTGACTACATGTTATGTTATGTCTGTGCTATGCGTCTGTAGGTGGTCACTTACCTAGCAGGATGTGGTCTCCAGAGCTGTCCGATGCTTCTGGCTAAAGGTTACCCTGACATCGGCTGGAACCCCATTGAAGGAGAACGATACCTCTCGTTTTTGCGGTTTGCTGTCTTTGTCAATGGTAGGACCACTGTGAGATCCTCAATCTTTTCTTCACCTCACTTATTCTTTATTTCTGCTTATTCTTTTACTATACCTCTCTGTACATATACAGTAGAAGAGCCTTGTAATATCCCAAATGACGCCTTGATTTAGTTGCTTTAGGCAAAATTCACCTGGAGTTTTGCCTGAGGCTGTGTATTAGAGCTAAATAATGTGTATGTGCTGTATGTTTCTGCTGACATTAATTATGTATTTACTTACTAGGCTGTATTTACTCACATCCACTCATATCATTTGCGCTCTAGGTGAGAGCGTGGAGGAGAACTCCAGCGTTGTGGTGAAGCTGCTCATCAGGCGTCCGGAGTGTTTCGGCCCGGCCCTAAGGGGAGAGGGAGGGAACGGCCTGCTGGCTGCCATGAAGGAAGCCATTAAAATCTCTGAGACACCTGCTTTGGACCTGCCGGGCTCCGTCCAGGGAGTCTGCTCCGACGTGTAAGCCACGAAGATCAGGCAAAGCTTATCAAATCAATGCTGAGGGCTTACCCTCAAGATTAGCTTTTCGTCCCTGTTGCCTTATGTATCTGCTATAATGCCCTTCGAAAGTGTCCGTCCTCCTTCCTGTTTCTCTTCCCTTAATTTGTACTCTTTTCATCCTGTTAGGTCTGGTGATGGTGATGATGAAGAGGAGGTGGTTCACATGGGCAACGCCATTATGTCCTTCTATTCTGCGCTCATTGACCTTTTGGGACGTTGTGCACCAGAATTGCATGTATGTTTGTTTGAAATTGTGAGTTTTTAAAATTGCTTTTGTTGTATAGATTTTTCCTATTTTAATTTTTCCCCCTCTTTAGATTATCAACAAGGGGAAAGGTGAAGCTCTGCGAATTCGTGCCATCTTGCGCTCTCTCGTGCCGATTGAAGACCTTGTGGGAATTATCAGTATACCACTCAAAATGCCTATCGTAAACAAAGGTATGGGTTGGAGTGTTCACTGTAAGAATTTATGGTCACAAACAATACAGCACACCTTCATCCGTCCATCGGAGGACATTTAATATTAATTTGCATACTACAGCAGAATGTCCACCTCACCTGCAGATACAATGGCTATGAAACTCTGCATATTCAGTGCTAGGCGGAAGGTTATTGATTTCATTTCACCGCTCATGCCCTTTTAATCAGCACAACACTTTACAGCACACTCCCATAGCTCTGAGTAAGCCAGATCATTTCTATAGCGAGCTGTCTTGCTCTATTGATTGATCTGCATAAGCATGGCGAGACTCGCCTCTTAAATTTGCTGCTGTGAGCACCGCCACACAGCCTCTGTCAGCAGGCCAAGAGCGAGGACAGCGAGCCGTGGCTCCACCACCAGAAAACTCTTATCCCATGCTGCTGCAGGCTGACTAATGAATACACATGACTCCCCTAATCAGAAAAGACTTGCCATTATGTACTGCAGACTGTTCTCTGGGTGTTTAACTGCTTCACACCTGCATGAATTACCTGGTTGAAAACGTTGTGCCTTCTTTTCTCTGTCTCAATCTGTCTTAGATGGGTCAGTTACAGAGCCGGACATGTCAGCCAGCTTTTGTCCAGACCACAAAGCCCCCATGGTCCTGTTTCTGGACAGGGTATATGGTATTGAGGACCAGAGCTTTCTGCTTCACCTGCTCGAAGTGGGCTTTCTGCCTGACCTGAGGGCTGCCACATCCCTGGATACGGTGAGTGAATCCAAGAGCAAGACAGGGTAGAAGTAATGACTGGCTTCTGTCTCATGAATTTCATCAAGATACTTCAGGATCAATAAAGTTGGGCAATCTTTTATATTTGAGAAGAACTCCTCATTACTCCTGCTCACTATTTTCATGATACATTTGATTGTTTTTACACTCTCATTTGTCAACATAAAGATATGGAGGTTTGGGATCACACCAAAAAAAAAGCTTTTCATAACATTTTAAAATATGGATTTAATATTTGAATTATGTTATTACTGCTTCATATATTACTGTCATGTTTTAATTTGTTGGACATGAGGAAAAACAGGGCTGTGTTTGCTGACAGATGAAGATGCTAGTTTAATCTATGAAGTAGAAAAAAAAATTTAGCTAAAGGAACCCAACTGTCACATGTTACACAACCTGTGACCCTTTCTCTCCACAGGAGGGTCTGTGTACAACAGAGACGGCCCTGGCCATGAACCGCTACATCGGCTCAGCCATGCTCCCCCTCCTCACCCGCTGCGCCCCTCTCTTTGCTGGCACGGAACACTACGCCAGCCTCATGGACTCTACTCTCCACACCGTCTACCGCCTTTCCAAGGGCCGCTCACTCACCAAGGCCCAGAGAGATGCCATAGAGGAGTGTCTGCTGTCTGTCTGCAAGTGAGGAGCAGAGCAAACTCTGCATTAGTAGAGTCAAAAGTTTCTCTAGCTGGTGATGATGCGTCAAAACAGTGTTGTTATCTCAGCTGGCAGGAAGAGCCACGATCAGGAGTACATTTTATCAGCTCTCTTGCTAAATTCTACTGGTTTCCTTAAATGTCCGTCTAAGACAGTGTGACAAAAGTGGTCAGAGCCTGAGGATGTTCTGGTTAAAAGCAGCCCCGGGTAGCACTGCTCTTATCTCTCTCACCTTACTCTGCAGACACCTTCGTCCCTCCATGCTGCAGCAGCTCCTGCGCCGCCTTGTCTTTGATGTGCCCTTGCTGACTGAATACTGCAAGATGCCTCTCAGGGTGGGCAACAATTTCCTCACTTTTTCTTACTTCTTTTAAATCCCTTTGCCACCCCTTATCTTGACTTTATCTCATATTCCTTGTTGCCCTGCCTGCATGCCTCTGTTTTAGTTTTTTTCTGTCTACCTCAGTATCAGCTGCTTACTTTTCTTTTCTTTTCTATGTAACTTAACCTTTGTTTTGTCTGTGATGTTTCTGCCTGGTCACACTTTACGACCTTGGTTTATTAGATTGTCACCTTTGTGGGGGGATAGCAACACCTTATTTCCACCAAGTCCTAGTGCAGGTGTACCTCTAATGTAATACCACTGGTGTTCACCTCTCTCTCTCTCTCTCTCTCTCACACACACACACACACACTCACACACACACAGGTGCACAGCTGTAGCACACTCGTGGTGTTGATCAAAACAAGAGGATAAAGTATTGGGCTGTGTGATTACAGGCTTGTTGGCTCCACTGCTCTGCTCCATCCGTCTGGCCACAGGAGAATAATACTGGGGTTGTAATAGATTGTGACTGGGCTGTGAGATGGAGTACACACATGGTCTTTGTTTTCATACACACCTGTGCATTTCATTTGTGCTGACTGTGAGTCAACAGACTTCCTTTGAGGTGCTGTTTATGTCTGCATAGCCTAGTAAGTGATAAGTTACTAAGTTTTATTTATATAGCCCCTTTCAAGAACAGGCATCACAAAGTTCTTCCCAATAAAATAATACAAACAACTTATAAAATAAAATAATTCATAAAAGCAAAACAAAAAAGTGCCAGTGTGCTGTTAGAACGGTCACTGAAAACAAGGGCAACTATCCTGTCCTCTAAATTTTGTATTTTTTATTTCTCATTGAATCTTGTTTGCCCTCTGTGTGTCCTTCAGCTTCTAACCAACCACTATGAGCAGAACTGGAAGTTCTACTGCCTCCCGTCGGGCTGGGGCAGCTACGGCACAGCATCTGAGGATGAACTACTGCTCACCAAGAAAATCTTCTGGGGAGTATTTGACTCATTGTCCCAGAGGGTGAGGAGAGTTACATAAAGTTTTAATTCTACTGTACTGATACTGTACTTACTTTTTATCTATCTGTCTATCTGTCTAAGTTTTATGTAAGTAAAATGAGGCTCAAAGTCAGCAAAAGGGAAACCTCCAACAAAGTATTATGAAAATTACTATTGCATTTGGCTTGAAATATTACAATATTTGATATTATTGAATATTAATCCAAATAAACCTTTAAAGGAGAAGTTCAGATTTTTTCAACCTGGACCTTATTTCTAGTGTAAAATACGTTCATTGACTCACTCATACAATTTTGGTATAACGTGGAGTCCTTCGGACGCTGCTTAGATCCATTCGTGATCCGCAAATGCTGTGCGCCACTGCAGCACGGCTCATTCACTCCATACTGCAACGGTCGGCTACACAGAATTTGCTACTCCTAATAACAACTGAATATCGTCCGAAGGACTCCAAGTTTCACCAAAATTGTATGGGTGAGTAAATGAATGTATTTTATGCTAGAAATAAGGTCCAGGTTAATTAACATGCATGTATTTAAGGAGGTCATTGGCACAAATATCTTGAGGTGTGTTGGTGATGCAGATATGTGGACTCAGCACCTCTCTCTAAATGCACACTCATGAAAGGAGGATGTGCAAAGGGCCAGCCTGAAAATGTCAATATCTGGACAGCCATCATTGATCCAAAGCCTCTAGCACATAGATTCCTCTGCTTTTAGAGTGATTCTTTATTAACGTCTCTTCCAGTGGCCCCTGGTACCCACACACTAGTCCTTTTTGTTTGTTAAATAAAAATACAATTTGGAGCAGCATACTGTAACAAAACCCCAGGAGATAAATTGTGCAATTAACTGTTCTCCGTTTCCTCATGCAGAAATATGATCCAGAGCTATTCAAGATGGCCATGCCTTGCCTCAGTGCCATAGCTGGAGCTTTGCCACCTGATTATGTGGACGCTTCCATTAGCACCACTGTGGAAAAGCCTGTTTCTGTAGATGCTCATGGCAACTTCGACCCCAAACCCATCAATACTGCTAAGTAAGACATGTTGGAACTTAATGGCAATGACATGTACTGTATGTGTACAGCCTCACTTATTGTATCATGATGAGCTAGACAGGACATGACAGTACATGACTTTGGTCACATGCATTTCCATAGTCTGACAGATATTCACACGCTCCTTCTCCAGCATTGCTCTTCCAGAGAAGCTTGAGCACTTTGCCAACAAATATGCCGAACACTCCCATGAGAAATGGTCTGCAGAGAAGGTAAGGCCAAAGATAAGACTCTCCACCTGGGCCAGTAGGAATTAAATGGTGCAGTATTAGACTTGAAGAAATACAGCACAAGGCTGTAATCAGCTGAAAAGCATTTTTGCCCCATGAAAGTGAAAAAAAAAAATCAATTCAGATCAATATCTTGATATTGTTCTTTTTTTCCATTATCATAGCACTGTTTCCTTTGGTGATGCCTCCTTTTTGTCATAATTGAAAGGGATACTCTGGGCATGCTGACAACAATTGTGCTACCCTCTGTGTAGAAGGCTCCTGCTCTCCTTTTTGCTTAATACTTATCCTGCTTTGTTGCATCAGTCACAGACACAAAATCACAAGAGCTGAGAACAGCAAGAACTGAATGTACCACGACTCCTTAATGTGTTGTGCTTAATTAATCTTTCAAATAATAAATCATGTCCTTTGGGACTTTGAATGGAAGGAGGATTGCTATCACTTTGGTCTGTCCCTCTGTGGTTGTGCCTCAGGTGCTGCTTGGATGGAAATATGGTGACAGTGTGGATGAGAAAGCCAAGACTCACCCTCAGCTCAGGACCTACAAAGCCCTGACAGAGAAGGTGCAGTATGTGGAATGTGAGATTTGGGAAGAGATAACCCAGAGATTTGAGCTTTCAGACTTTCAAACAGCCTTTGTTCCCATTTCTGTCTGTGCTTCAGGAGAAGGAGATTTACAGATGGCCAATTAGAGAGTCCCTGAAGAGCATGCTGGCAATGGGATGGAGCATCGACCGGACTAAGGATGGAGAGAGCATGTCTCAACAGAGGGAGAACGAGAAAATGAGAAAGATATCTCAGACCTCACAGGTACAGTACGAAGAATATGTTTTGGATAAACATCAAATTGTATTTCTGTTGCACCCCACCAGAACGTTAATAATGTGAAGTAAAAGGTTCAAAATGCACTTTATTATGAGATGAATGGTCATAAAATCAAATCTATTCCTCCTCTGTTTCTCCTGAAATATGATGATATACTCACTGTCCAATATTTTAGTGCGAACAATCAGGAGACAGCATTTCTTTCTTGTCTATTTTTTCAACATCACCAAACAATTAGAAAAAAATCTAAATTTGGGATAATAGGAATAGGAATTAAACAAAGGATAAAGAATAATAATAATAATCCCTTAACAAATGGTATTAAAGCAGAAATGAATGTTGATTTATAACTAATTACACACTGTATCTCACTGTAAATCTGCATCTTTATCAACGTTTCCAGGCAAATGGGTTCAATCCGAGCCCAATAGACATGAGCAACGTGGTTCTATCCAGGGAGCTGCAGGTGAGTGACCTCACATTTGCACATTTGTTCTGTTGTACTTTTTTTTTCTTTTTTTCATACCAAATAGTCTCTTTGAATAGAAAATGAGGAGCCATATATCCTGAATGTTGATGAGTAATGTGGGCGGAACGGGTTTCTCACTGAGATGTCCTGTTTGTCTCTTTTGTCTCTGTTCTAAGGGGATGGTGGAGGTAGTGGCTGAAAATTACCATAACATCTGGGCCAAGAAGAAAAAAAGTGACCTTGGAAGCAGAGGTGATTTTCTAATGACGTTAATCATAGACAGTCATGAGCGGGAAGAGACTGTGCTTTTGTGTGTCTGTGTGTGTGGGGGGGGGGTTAAGTGCTACTCAGTCGTTGTAGTGTTTATGTGCCTGTTAGCATATGCATGTGTCCGCCTTGATGGTCTTGACTAAATAGGTTCAGTTGAGTGGTCCAGCCACTCTATTTCATTATCTGCTTTAATACACATGCTCTGTAGAGACCCTTGACTGATCATCTTCCTCTGAATGCTGTGTGTTTTTCAGGTGGGGGAACACACCCTCTGCTGGTGCCCTATGACACACTGACAGCTAAGGAGAAGGCCCGTGATCGAGAGAAGGCCCAGGACCTTTTTCGCTTCCTACAAATCAACGGCTACAGCATCACAAGGTCAACACACACACACACCTGCTGTCACCGAATATATTATCATGTTTATGTCTTTTTGAAACTTCACATGACCTCCCAACTTCCCCAATTATTTATGAGAGTGTCAGAGGTCGATGGAGTCTTTTATTAAATGCTATTAAGAGAGAATCAAGAGTTATTTATATCCAATATCTCATTGTGCTGCAGAGGTTTGAAGGACTTGGAGCAGGATTCTTCCTCCATGGAGAAAAGGTTCGCCTATAAGTTCCTCAAGAAGCTGCTCAAATACGTTGACTCAGCTCAGGAGTTCATCGCCCATCTGGGTATGATATATTATCTAAGTCAGGACTACAAGGCACATATGTTGTTTTGCTGTTGTTACCTATTCCTAACATACATTCATGTTTTCAATCCAGAGGCCATGGCTGCGAGTGGAAAAACAGACCGGTCTCCTCATGAGCAAGAAATCAAGTTTTTTGCAAAAGTGAGGACGTGAAACTAATTCAATCACTTTACAAATATAAATAGCTTTTAAATGTTATTTCCCTTTAATCTAATTTTGTCTTATCACTATCACTTTTTTCCTTCAGGTTCTTCTCCCTCTTATTGACCAGTACTTCAAGAACCACTCTCTCTACTTCCTCTCCTCCCCCAACAAAAACCTGAGCAGCAGTGGTTATGCCTCTAATAAGGAGAAGGAGATGGTCACCAGGTACCCATTCATAAAACAACATTAAGCAACAACAGCATAACAATAAAAATCTTAACCATGCTTTACTTAAAATCTTCATCTCTAATCTTAATCTTAATCTTAATTCCTAATTCTTCTCTTCAACAATCTACTCATTGTGCTTTTCTGGTTTCCTCCCCTTTTCTAACTGTCACTCCTCCAGCCTGTTTTGTAAACTGGCAGCTCTTGTCAGACATAGGATTTCACTGTTTGGTAAGATGATCACTACTGACTGGTCAGGAATATATAAGTGTGAATGTGAACAAGTGTTTTCATATGCTCAACACATAGTAGATATTTTGATACCATAACACTTATGATTATGATTATTTATGATTAATTATTTGGTAATTTTTAATCAAACCCTGAACGTACACATTTGACTGAGGGTTGTATGTAGCCATGAAGCCAACACCACTGTGAGAGGCTTAGTTCAGATCAAGAAAGTCTTTAACAATTGGTAGCAGTATGTATCTTCACATTATACTGATTGCTTTTGTGTTTCGTGGTGCGTTGTAGGGAGTGACTCCACCACCATGGTGAGCTGTCTGCACATCCTGGCACACACTCTGGACACCAGGTGGGTGTACATTTGGCAGACAAAGGACCTGGCACGATCTGAATTTCTTTTTCACATGGAATGACAAGTTTAAAGAAAAGCTCAGTTTGACAGTGACTGTATATAAATGTTTATTATGGGAGAAACCAATTACGTTTTCCCAGTGTGAAGCTATAACTTAGAATCTATTGGGGCCACAAAACGAGCATATTTGTCACAAACTTCTTCTTTTAAACTGTTTTTACTCCGCTGTCTTGTGGGAGGCACTGGCATTAAGAAAGAGCATCCTCTGGCATTTAAATAAGCAAAACAAATTTCATGCTGCACATGTTGCCCAAGGCTTATGGTGTTCTTTAGAGACAATGTACTGTTTGTTAATGCAGCTCACACCTAATGAGGCTAAATCGGCAACATATTATTGTGTGTTGTTTGCGCTGTAGAGCTGCAGCTGATGCCCACAGACTCTGTCTTTCATTTCACCTTCCTACTGGGACACATCAAGGCTTAACAATGACTAAATCATTCAGCAATGTTATGAACTGTGAAGTGCTGAAAATAGGCAGACTAATCATATTAATGCATTGGGCTATTTCAGCGTGTCATACAGTATTTCTAGGCCCCAGTGTTGGCAAACTCACTTTGGATTTAAATATGCACCTAGTTCATTAAATAAATCATTTCTGTTATGGTGGAAGGGCAGGGTGGTTGATACTCATGTCTCATATTTCATGACTAAAACCTTCACAGACTGCAAGAGTGAAGTAATTGCATATGTGAGTGTGTCCTACTCTTGGTAAACAGCGTTGTCCTTTGCATACCAAGGGCTATCCAGTGGTTTATTATAGCCCCGTCCTTACATATCTCCAAATTTGTTTTCAGTCATTTATCATTCTCTCTTTCACTCCAACAGGACGGTGATGAAGTCGGGCTCAGAGACAGTGCGGGTAGGGCTGCGGACGTTCTTCGAGAACGCTGCAGAGGACCTGGAGAAGACGTTTGAGAACCTGAAGCTGGGGAAGTTCACTCACTCCCGGTCGCAGATGAAAGGGGTGTCGCAGAATATCAACTACACCACAGTAGCTCTGCTCCCCATCTTAACCGCTCTGTTTGAACACATCACTCAGCACCACTTTGGAGTCGACCTGCTGTGTGAGTCCCAACAGCCTGAGAATGATCAAACATGTTGTGTGAGAGGCTGATATAGTAAACTGGAGTCAAGTGTCAGTGTTCAATTTATTAGAATACAGTGATTATGTGCTCTCTACCTCCAGACACCATGGAACATCATGTCATTATGTCACACACAAATGTGCATCACAGGATCCGCTTATAAAAATACATTAGCATAATAATGAGGGTCTTCACAATGCTTCAGAGTTAACAGAGTTAATAGCAATTCAGCCTATCGTTGTAAGTTGGGCTGTATTGTGTTTTACAATATTTTATTAGAGGAAGACCTGTGTAAACATTTTATATATCTGCTTTGTTTATTACCATTTTAACACTGTATATTGGTTGTTTATGTTTTTAAAAGTGTGTTATTGCTTTAAAACGTAGAATGATGGGATATTTTTAATACATGGTGGTTTCTCTGTTTTTTACAGTGGATGATGTCCAGGTGTCCTGCTATCGAATCCTGACCAGCCTCTATGCACTGGGCACTGGAAAAAATATCTATGTAGAAAGGTATCCTCACTTCAACATTCATATGTTAATTTGGATTCATTAAAATCCCAGTGAACGGACTGGCTGATGGTCATTGCAGCTCCCAACCAAGTCTCACTCTCTCTGTGTCCCTCAGACAGCTGCCAGCTCTGGGCCAGTGCCTGGCCACTCTGGCTGGGGCCTTGCCTGTGGCCTTCCTGGAGCCATTGCTCAACACGTATAACCCCTGCTCTGTTTTTAATACCAAGAGTGCCAGAGAACGAGCCAGTGAGTCATATGTAATTATAATAAGAAGTGGTCTAAGGTGGCAAATCAAACAGTTGTTATTATGGAAAATGAACACTCCTCTCAGCACACTGCCTGTGTGTCAGTGCTATTCAGTCTGAAAATCATTCTTCCTCATCATAAAGTCATAAAATATATAATAAGAAACATAAACTTTGATCACGCAAACATTGCTGTAATGTCATAAAACCTCTCTCTGATGTTTTCAGTCCTCGGAATACCAGAGTCAGTGGAGGAGATGTGTCCCGGGATGCCACGGTTGGATGGGCTGATGAAAGACATCAATGACATGGCAGAATCAGGAGCGCGGTACACAGAGATGCCTCACGTTATTGAGGTGGTGCTGCCCATGCTGTGCAACTATCTGTCCTACTGGTGGGAGAGGGGGCCTGAGAACCAGCCGGCCAGTGGCGGCAGCATCTGCTGCACCACCGTCACCTCAGAACACCTCAGCCTTATTCTGGGCAACATCCTCAAGATCCTCAACAACAACCTGGGTATTGATGAAGCCTCCTGGATGAAGAGGATTGCAGGTGAGCAAAAACTTGAGACAACTAAAGTAAGCTTAAAGTAGCAAATATAAAAGCTTACAGGGCTGAATTGCTAATATTGTATATTCTTGTAGGTAGTGTAAGGTGGAAAGCAGTGACTGTTTATATGAATATTGAAACACAATTAACCTTCTGCTACACATTCAGATTTTAAACATAATTCAACAGCTGTATTAAAGGGATTATCTCTCTCTCTTTCACACAGTGTATGTGCAGCCCATCATCGGCAAGGCTCGAGCAGACCTGCTCAAGAGCCACTTCCTGCCCACACTGGAGAAGCTTAAGAAGAAGACAGTGAAGGTGGTGGCTGAGGAGGAGCTGTTGAAAGCAGACAGTAAGGGGGACACCCAGGAGGCCGAGCTGCTCATCCTGGATGAGTTTGCGGTACTCTGCAGGGACCTGTATGCCTTTTACCCCATGCTCATCCGCTATGTGGACAACAACAGGTTAGTTTGCTGAGGAGCAGATGATGGAATATATTTAAAAGGTGTATTTAGGGGGAGATGACTTTGTGTTGGTGTTTGCAGAAAAGTCCAGAGGGTGTATTAATCTCTGTCACCACAGGTCCAGGTGGCTGAAAGAACCAGATGCCGACTCCAATGAGCTCTTCAAAATGGTTGCTGAGATTTTCATCCTCTGGTGCAAGTCACACGTAAGTTTTCTCATCTGAAATTCATACATATTAAACAAGAGAAATGACTACTTTGACTACTGATACAGCACAGTTACATTGTCTGTCTTTCACATGTGTGTTTCATCAGAATTTCAAACGAGAGGAGCAGAACTTTGTGGTTCAAAATGAAATTAACAACCTTTCTTTCTTGACTGGAGATAATAAAACCAAGATGTCTAAGGTAGGTTTTATGGCTTCACATTACATCTCACCACAGTCGACTTTATTTCCTTATTATGGAGCTTTGCAGAGACACACCAGGTAGCCCATTATCACCTCAGTAGAGATATATGGCGCATAACATTTTCTCTGCTACGTTGACACATTAATTTCTGTATCTATGTGCTAATATGTTAACCCATAAAAGGCCAATCTCAGAGGAACTACATGTACGCACACTTCATATGAGACTATTTTATTGAAACCTGCGTCAACCTCTTTACAAACAGCATGACTATAATAGAATGGATTTTGACTTATGGCTGTGAGTGTGTATGTATGTGAGTGAATTCATACATGCATGTTTTATTAACAAACCTTCCTCCAGCTCCACCTTCAGCCCCTGTCAATACTGCAGGGGTTGCTACTTTATTTTCTTGTCTGCCTGGTTTAAGAGTTTTAAAGGCAAACAAATGGTTTTCATTGCAGTGCCGGTCCATTTTAGGACCATGCGCTTCCATTAATTGCTCTCTCATTCCCTCTTTTCTATCTTCCTCTCTCTCTCTCTCTATCTCTCTATCTCAAACAGTCCTCTAAGGAAGAGGTAGAGTGATGCAGTGCATGAACTGTTTACCTGCCAGTTTATTGACTTATGTGCTCCGGTTACCAAGCAGAAAAGCCAATAGCTTGTGCCGTTGTGCTATAAAGCATTTTATATTGTGTGTGTATATATATGTATATATATGTGTGTGTATATATATATATATATATATATATTGTGTCCCAT
>OMNW01000012.1:70145-89526 GCA_900303245.1 Selene dorsalis | reverse complement strand
ATTGTGTCACCTGATTATTTGTGGCATCTTTTCATCATCATGTGTGGCATGGTAACTTTGGTCATTCCTCTTCGCCTCATGGGCGGAACACATCTCATTTGGAGTAATGAAGCTCAGCCGTTCAGTAACAAACCATGTGATCACATGCCAACCGTGTGTTTGCAGTTGATGGATTGTGGTACCCATGTGTGTTTGGCCAATAGTTACCTCAAGATAAATTATATCATGTTGTTGTTGATGTGTGATAAAGCTCTGTGTGTGTGTGTGTGACAGTGTGTACATTTATATTGATATGGAAATTAGTGTTTTCACTGAGGCAGCTGCTTCAGTTTGGCTCAAAACTGCATTCTTGTCTTCCTCAGTGGTAACATCTCGCTGTTATAACAGTGGCAGCCTGCTTGTTCTGCTTTTCAGCTGAGGTGTGAGACTTCTTCATGCTTCAGTGGCACAGATCTAGTCTGGTCACAGATTTTGCCTGGGTTGAAAAGTAAATGCCTCAAGTGCCTCTGGCTTTTGTTCAAATACAGTGTGAGCTCTCCCACTGTGAAATAAAATACTCCAGAAGTATCAGTTTAAATGTTGAAAGGACACGCATTAGTGCAACATTAATCTTAGCAAAACCAGAAAAAACTGTATGTACTACCTTAAAACACTAGCTATTAAAGCCTTATAGCTTTTTGTTATTCACCATTGTGAGTTGTCTGGGATTAATATTACATTTTTTTCAGTCTGGAGGACAAGACCAGGAGAGGAAACACAAGAAAAGGCGTGGTGAGTTCTACTCTATCCAGACCTCGCTGATTGTGGCTGCTTTAAAGAAGATGCTGCCAATTGGCCTCAACATGTGTACGCCCGGAGATCAGGAGCTCATATCTCTGGCCAAGACTCGCTACCTCCTGGTGAGACAACTTTGACGTGTCCTTGAACATACACTGAAACTGACATTCAAACAATAAGCATGTAACCATTTGCACTTCAAACATGTGGAAGCTCTACATTTGTGTCCTCTTTGTTGGTTAAAGCTAATTAATTTCTTTTAATGCTTCCTGTTGTTCAACAGAAAGACACAGATGATGAGGTCAAAGATCACATTCGGCAGAATCTGCATCTACGAGAAAAGGTGAACAATTTGACACCAGAACCTCAGTAAGTGGTAACTAGCTTCCATAGGCCGTTGGCTGGTATCTGACATCCTCCTTTGTGACACAACCTCCCCCCACCAGTCCGAGGACCCTGCAGTGAGATGGCAGCTTAACCTGTACAAGGACATAGTGATGAGGATCGAGTCGCCTCCAGACCCTGACAGAGTGGTGGATCGTATCCAGAGGATCTCTGCTGCTGTCTTCAACCTGGAGCAGGTCAGGCCCAGACATTTATAGACCCCTGAGCACATTAGGAACTGCAAATGAAACTCTGGGTTCTATTTTAATCAAACATTTATGCATCGTGCTCAGTGAAACACTCATGGGGAATGTGAAGGAACATTATCCAGACATACAGTGCAGGCACAGTCAGGTTCAGGATGAGTCACCAAAACACAAAACAAGAGGGATAATGAAAATTCTGGTTTTCAGTTCTCAGCAGTAATTCTTTTTTATCTCTGGTTTTGTGTGGTAGAAAAAGACACCCAGTACACTGATTTATAATCATAACTTCTTCTACTCCCATTAGGTGGAGCAGCCACTGAGATCCAAAAAATGTGTTTGGCAGAAGTTGCTGTCCAAGCAGAGGAAGAGAGCGGTTGTAGCCTGCTTCCGCATGGCTCCACTTTATAATCTACCAAGGTATAACTGTATATCGTTCAATCTACAACATGCACACATGACCTCTTCTTTTTAAATTATGCTAGAGCGCTTTATATTAATGAATGCATGATGACACTCGAGATTTCAAGATTTGACTCAAGATTTGACAGTTGCAGAGGGCCTCCTGTGATAGGTATAGCACATGTGAAATTGTGTAGCAAGGCGCTATAGCATCACCCCTGTGTTTTCTGGCCAAATAACATCCACACACCTTTTCTTCTTCTGTCTGACTCACAATTCTCATTTCTCTCTTCCTTGGTTCTGACACTGCATTAATACACAGCTTTGCTCCCACCGTTTGTAGGACGAATGTCTGGCCCGCAGCTGTTATCAAGGAGAAGGAGAAAAAAAAGGGACACTAGCAATTTCATGCCCTGCTGCTCTGTAACTCAATCACTGGAAGTCAGGCAAAGAGCTACAGTAGGCAGGAAAACAATTATGAGACCCGACCTGGGGGTGGTCATCTTCAGTATGCACTCAGACGATGCCGTCCGCCTGCCTGACAGCATGACTCATTTATTCAGGGTTGTTGACAGTTAAATATGACACACTGCAGCTACTAATTATTTGACAGTATTTACAATGCAGCCTCCATTGATTTTTTTGAGATTGCGTACTATTTGAGGGATGGATGTGAAGCTTTTGGGTAATGTTGACTCCTCCTGAGTTTCATGCATTCAGATGTCATCTTTTCTCTTTTGTCTCTCTATTCAGCCTTTGTTCTCTCCTCAGTGTTACAATCTATTGTACCTCATCCCCTCAGGCACACAAATAATAATTACTTCCTGAATTCCTACCGACATATTTGGCTGGAGATAATGCATGAGAACGCAGACTGTGACAGTCTGCTCTCCATGCTGACGGTAACGTAGTGCTGATCTGATGTTGCTACTGTTTGACTTTGCACACCTCTTAACTACTGCTCGCTTTCCTCCAGGCACAGTTTATGCTACAAAACGTAACTCCCATTCAGATTTTCACACTGGTATTTCCGCTGGACCATATCTGTACATTCTGCCCAGTTTGTCCAGACTTGCAAACAGCGCAGACTCTAGGAGCTGTTTTTACTCTGCATGCTAAGCTAAGCTAACTGTCTTTGGCTTTAGCATACACACACAAGGGTGAGATTTCTTAAGAGTGTACATTATTATATTCACTAAAATGCAAAACTACTCCTTTAACTGTAACCAGCAGATACATGGCTGCTTTATTCACTCTTGAATTAATTTCTGCCTGCTGATGAGAGCTGGGGACTAGTTTGTTTTAAAGCATATTCATCACAGCTCTGTATTTATCATCAAAGTGACAGTATATATGGTCTATGGTGACCGGCTGGATGTGCCAGTACCCTAAACTAACCACTATTAACCTCCTCTCCTAAAGTGACTTGTCCCCTCTGTTGCTATCTAACCCAGCCTAATCTCCTCTCACCCTTCCTTCAGGCATCGCTCTATTAACCTCTTCCTCCTGGCCTATCAGAGAATATGGATAGAAACAGAGGAGTACTCTTTTGAGGAGAAGCTAGTGCAGGATCTTGCTGTAAGTACCTGTGTTGTCCCCAGTGCGGTCTTGTTGGCTGGGGAGCTGAGCGGATGCCCCAACACTCCCCCCTTTTACTTGTGTCATTGTGCCAATCCCACAGTGCACCACTGAGTCATACTCAGTCATCCATACAATGTTTTTTCATGTGTCTGTAAGACACACCCATTTTTGGCCAGCATGACATCACCATTGATGTCAGAGCCAGCTCTGGGAGCAGTAAGGGAGCATCTGGTCACGATGCTTTGCCTTACAGATGAAATTTATGAAAGTTGTGGTGCCTTTCCTAAATTTTCACTCATGAAATGTGACAATCGTGTCTTGACTTTGTTTTAATGAAAGCAGAAGTACAGCATGCACCATATCTATTCCTGTACAACTTCATTTTGTACTTTGAATCTATGATTTACTGAGCATAGATTGGTTGACAGTGCTTACAGACTTTATGGAATGAAGTTGAATTCAGTTATCTCATCTAAAATTAGAGGCTGTCATGAGTGCTCATTCAAATGCGACAAAACCTACTGTGCCAGTGGGTGTTTTTTTTTTCCAATAAAGAACTGACAATAAAATTTAACTTTTGAAAATCTAATCTTCCTCTAGCTCTTTCTTTGTCACATTATTTGAAATTAGAGCCATGGGGCATCACAAAAAAGTTAATGGTCTAAGAGATGAACAACCAACCAAACACTCATTTGAAGCAGCCCCCTCCCCTCAAGAAAAATTATTCCAGTGTGTTTGATACAATTAATTATCTCTGCTCCAGAACAAAATAAGAGGAAATCTATGATAGAGAATAAACATAGAGAGTCACCCTCTGTATGCATCTATGTGCTCGTGCCTGTGACTGTGTCCATGCTTGTGCTTGTGCATGCTGTCAGTGGATCCAATCGCTGTCTTTTTTTTTTTTTTTTTGACACCACCTGATTCTCTGAAGGTAAGCTGTTGACAGTGAGGTGACAGTGCCTTATCACTGCACCTACTGTGTACAAAGTGTCACAGTACAGATTTCTCAACTCAGTCAATTGTATCATTGATGTTGAGGCTACAGCCCTAAGCTCCAGTGTTGTATGGCTTTGTCCAGAAAACGCAGCCCAAAGTGGAGGAAGAGGAGGAGGAGGAGGTCAGAAAACAACCAGACCCGCTTCACCAGCTCATTCTGCATTTCAGCCACAACGCTCTGACTGAGTGCAGGTAAATACACACTCACTGTTACACACCTGGCCTCCTGGCACCAGCATGCTTTACTCCATCTGGGCTACATAATAGTTTGGCTCGCCTCTTAGCTAATAAAGAGCTGCATTAAGCTAAATTATTGCCACATATTTATGCTCAGAGAGAAACACAGCAATTTGTTGCTTACTGTGCATACAACGCTGTGGCTATAAATACTATCACATCAACTTGCTTCCCATTTAAAGATGAATTGTGATTGTGAGCTTTATAGGGTTTAACCTCTGGATATTTTTCTTTCTTTTTTGTTAGTTCTTTGGAAGAGGATCCCCTGTACATAGCATATGCAGATATGATGGCAAAGGTATTTTCCTCCATAAATTGCTTTTTATGAAAATCTTTTCTGCTCAGCAAAATATAACAGGTTTGACATTGTTTTCTCTCTCAGAGTTGTGCTGAAGGGGAAGAAGAGGAGGACGAGGAAGGAAAAGAAAAAACATTTGAGGTGCTATTGATTTCTCAAAAATATTCTTCTGCTGTTTTGTTTTAAAATCACTCTCCTCAGTGGTGCCAACTTTTATTATCATTTCCTGCAGGAAAAGGAAATGGAGAAGCAAAAGATGCTGTATCAGCAAGCCAGGCTTCATGACCGAGGGGCTGCAGAGATGGTGCTCCAGATGATCAGTGCCAGCAAAGGCAGGAACACACACTCATCCATCTGCCTTCCTACAGCTGGCTCTATTTGGTCTAACTATGATGTTTGATTTGTGTTTATTAGGTGGACTCACTGCCATGGTGACGTTCACCCTCAAACTGGGCATCTCCATTCTGAACGGGGGAAATACACTGGTCCAGCAGGTGGGTCGCCCTCTTCATGCAGCAAATGTACAGTGAACAGTATCAACCTCTTCTTTAACTGTTCTTCTGTTTCAATGCAGAAAATGCTGGACTATCTGAAAGAAAAAAGAGATGTTGGCTTTTTCAAAAGTTTATCTGGACTAATGATGTCCTGCAGGTAATGGAGCAATTTACCCACAAACCCACACTAGAGACTAGAAGTCAAAATATCACTGACATATTCTAACTATGATATTGTCTCCTCTGACTTCTCTAGTTTGTTGCTGGTGTTGGGTGGGGGACCTCTTAAAATACAAAATGCTGAAAAACAGGATCTAGAAATGCAAAATATGAGTTTAGTCTTTGTGTTTTATCTCTGTCAGTGTCTTGGACTTGAATGCGTTTGAAAGGCAAAACAAAGCTGAAGGTCTGGGGATGGTTACTGAAGAAGGATCAAGTAAGTGAGGATGATAAACACGGTAAACAGTCTGAGACTATTTTTCCTACTTGTTGATTTACCACCAGTGTGCGCGATTGATTCGTCCTCCACCAGGAGACTTTTAATCATGCTGATACAAAGAGCAATACACAGTGTATTCATGACCTTAATGTGGAGCTGAATTTAAAAAAAAAAAGAAAGTACAAGTCAATATCTGTGCATTAGTATCACTTTACAGTTTGTATCGCCAGAGAGAGAACCTCCATGCTGAGTGTCTTTGCAAAATGACAATGAAACAGAGCTTGTGATTTTTCCCGTCCTTCACAGCAACTCACTGTTACAGCGCGAGGTCCAAACCTCAGCTGCTTTCTGCACTAAATTATATGACGTCTCCAAGTAAAACGTGTAAAACTCTTTGTGACACGGTGCGTCTCATTCAGGTTCATGGCATTAATGTTCTGTAGTCAGGGTTGTAATTGGCCTTGGGACAAATGATGCCGCATTAGCTCGATGAAGCATCTGCTCTTTGATTTGTTGACATACACAAGCCCATCACCATCTCACGTTTTGTCTCACGTGTCTCCCGTCACATTGTGCGTCATCGTCACGCAGGTCAACCTGTGCTACTGTATGTTTAAGTCCTGTCTTGGCTTTGTCTGCCACTTAAAGGCTCACGGTCACAACCACATCTGCATTAGTTCACTCTTGATCAGAGGTCTCTATTCAATCTGATGGGTTGCATACAGTACGTAAATATGTTTTTCTCATGCATACTCCAACTCATTCTCACCTCATAAGCTCAGGCATAAGTGATGGTAACTGTTAGTCTGGTACTCTGTCTAACCTGTAGTCTAAACGCCTGCCCAGTGAGCAGACCTTACTATAAGACTTTGTTTAACTGTAACCGCATGTCAATGTCGCAAATCAGTGTGAGTATGTAAAGATATATCTATAGCACTATCACTCTCTCCTGTTCCTACTCCTTCTGATTGAATCTCAATGTCTTCTCCTTTGCTTATGTCTGCTTTTGTTTTGTTTGTTTGTTTTCTTCTGATCATGTTTTTAAATCTCATCGGTCGCAGTCAACGTGAGTGAGCGGGGTAAATACATGGTTTAGATTTTACTCATTCTGTGCAATGCTGACATCTTGATTGCTCTCCGTTCAGCTCCTTCCTCCCTCTCCTTCCTTCCTAATCCTTCTTCCCCCTCCTCCCTCCTCCTCCTCATCCCCCTCCTCCTCCTCTTCTTCCCTTGTCCTGAATGCAAAACAACCACCTTCTTTACAACCTGGACTGAAGGAACGCATGCATGCTCCTATGACATCTGACTAGATTGTTCAGTCCATGGTCAGGTGCCTCAAACTGACTCAAACCTCCCCACTTCTTCTTTTATAAAAAGTCAGTGCTTGTCATTTGTGTGGGACCTTTTATGTTTCTTAATTTTAGTGATACTAACCAGCGTGTATTAAGAAATAAATATTCCAAAGCTTTGTTTGTAAGAAACAACAAAGCTTTGCTGGTGTTTAACAACAAAGCTCAGTTTCATTCCTGTTCTAAACCTTAACCTTGCATTTGTGAAATGATGCACTATACCTTGTTTGTCTGTTCTGAACTTTCAGTATAGTGCATATAATTTGCTGCTGTTTCACAACCAGACAGCAGCTATATGAGAAGTGAAGCTATGCAAGCTCCGATGCCTGTACTGATATTAATATGATGGGTCTCTGACCTCCTAAACGCTGAAAGCAACAGTCAATCTCATTTCCTGTCCACAGGTTCCAAGGTATTGCAGAATGATGAGTTCACTACGGATCTGTTTAGGTTTCTGCAGCTTCTCTGTGAGGGCCACAACAATGGTAGGTGGATGCTTTTCAATACAGCAGGTGCCCTGAGCTGCACTGTATCCCTGGATAACACAGCTATGAATGTGCTCCTCTGCAACCAACTATTCTTTTAGATTTTCAGAACTTCCTGAGGACTCAAACAGGGAACACAACTACTGTCAACATCATCATTAGTACTGTAGACTACCTGCTAAGGCTCCAGGTTAGGTTTTAAACATTTATAATGACATATGTATATATATTCATTGATCTTCTTTGACGTCTTATGCCTATTTATTTTTCTTCTCAGGAATCCATCAGTGATTTCTACTGGTACTACTCTGGTAAGGATGTCATTGATGAGGCTGGTCAAAGGAACTTCTCCAAAGCACTGGCTGTGGCCAAACAGGTCTTCAACTCCTTAACTGAATACATACAGGTGGGATATCACAGCGCAATGCAGCAACACAAGAACTAAGTAAAATATTTAGAGACAGAATATGAATTATCTGACTTTCAATGAGCAAACTTTTCTGTTTGCTCCAGGGTCCGTGCATTGGGAATCAGCAGAGTCTTGCTCACAGCAGGCTGTGGGATGCTGTGGTGGGATTCCTGCACGTTTTTGCCAACATGCAGATGAAGTTATCCCAGGTATCTACTATTTGTGTACATTGAAGCAATAGTGTTGCTGTGTATTTGTCAGTTGTGGACATTCTACTTCGCTATTAGACTTTACAGGGAAATATTACAACTTATTCCAATTTATATATATAAACGCTGTAATCAGCTGTAATTATGAAGTCATGTAGACAAGACACACATAATATGGATAAACATTTTGTATGCTATATATGTAGGACTCTAGTATTTTTATATGAAAGTGTTGCTATTTTTACTAAAAGCAACAATCAGAATCTTTCACCCACCAGTTACATTTGTTTTAGTCAGTCAAAGTCTCCCTTAAAAAAAAATCTGTTGCCACTAGAGGTCTCTGCAGGCTAAAGAATAACCCCGGGCTACTGCAGTACAATCACGTATGTAATTCCACTAAGCTATATGATATATGACTTCATCTCTGATATTTCCTCCATTCCCACTAAGGCAGGAGTGGGATGATATCCAACCACCTAACCTTATCTTGGTGTGACAGTAGAAACCAGGATGAAGGAGAGCACAGGTGGACGAGTCTGAATTGAAGGCAACAAAGAAGGCCTCAGATTTATGGTATGCTAAATACAGGCTCTATGGAGACCCTAAATGAGTCAGACTGACCAAGCCATCTGCTCCTAGACAGTAAAATAGCATTAACCCTGGCGCTGATGGATGTATTTCCCCTACAACGGCCTTCTGGGCACCAGCAGCACCATTGTGGGTCCCCACAATCTGCAGCAGCCTTGATCTCTTCAAATGCAGCTCGGGGATATTACACAGGGTGGCAGTGCCCTTAACGGAAGGCCATCAGTAATCTGTGTGATATAGTGTAGTGTGTTATTCACAAGGTTTCCTCTTTCTGTCTTCTTCTTACAGGACTCCAGTCAGATTGAATTATTGAAGGAGCTGCTGGACCTGCAGAAGGACATGATCGTCATGATGCTCTCTCTTCTCGAAGGTTGACTTTTTCATGGCTCACTATTAGCTGTAGCAGCAACGTTAATTACAAGGATGTTTTATGACTTTCATTAAATATTTGTCTGCTTGGTGTAAGCAGATATTTACAGCAGCAACTTTGTTTAATATGTATGGAGATTGTTGACTCATATTTACTGACTTTGAATTTGAAACTTTCTTCATAACTTCACAGGTAATGTTGTCAATGGGACCATTGGAAAACAGATGGTGGACACTTTAGTTGAATCTTCAAGCAACGTGGAGATGATTCTGAAATTCTTTGACATGTTCCTCAAGTTGAAGGACTTAACCACCTCAGACAGCTTCAGGGAGTATGACCCTGAGAGCAAAGGGATCATCTCAAAGAAGGATTTCCAGAAGTCCATGGAGAACCAGAAACAGTACTCCCAGTCTGAGATTGAGTTTCTCCTCTCTTGTGCTGAGGCCGATGAAAATGACATGTTCAACTACGAGGAGTTTGTGGAGAGATTCCATGAACCCGCCAAGGACATTGGCTTCAATGTAGCTGTGCTGCTAACTAATCTCTCCGAGCATATGCCTCACGATGCTCGCCTCTCAACCTTCCTCGACCTGGCTGAGAGCGTTCTCAGCTACTTTGAGCCTTTTTTGGGTCGTATTGAGATCATGGGTGGAGCCAAGCGCATTGAGAGAGTCTACTTCGAGATCAGCGAGTCCAGTCGCACCCAGTGGGAAAAACCTCAGGTCAAGGAATCGAAGCGGCAGTTCATCTTCGATGTTGTCAATGAAGGCGGAGAGAGTGAGAAGATGGAACTGTTTGTCAACTTCTGTGAGGACACCATCTTTGAGATGCAGCTGGCTTCACAAATTTCAGAGCCAGACCCGTTGGAGCGCCCGGAAGAAGAGGAAGACGACAACCAGAGTGTGGTGGAGAACCAGGAGGAGGCAGAAGAGGAAAACATGATGCTGGAGTCTTCTTCTGCCTTCACAATTGCCTGCATCTCTTTGAGAAAAAGCCTTTGTCATTTTCGCCAAGTGCTGACTTTTAGGAGCATGAAGCGGCAGTACAGGAAGTTCAGGAAGATGAGTGTGAAAGAGATGGTGCGAGGTTTCTTCTCTTTCTTCTGGATGATCATTACGGGACTCTTCCACTTTGTTTACAGTCTCATTTGGGGTTTCTTCCATATCTTGTGGACCACCATGTTTGGTGGCGGCCTCGTTGAAGGGGCGAGAAATATGAAAGTGACAGATATTTTGGGAAATATGCCAGATCCCACTCAGTTTGGCATCCATGGAGATGTGTTGGAGACAGAGAAGTTGGAGGCAAGTGAAGCATCTGCATTGGCAGAGATGGGTCAGATGGCTCAGGGCGACGCAGCAGAGGCAGACCTGATGGCTGAGCTGCTGAACATCCAGCCCAAGAAGGAAGGAAAGCACGGGACTGAGCCTGGGTTGGGGGATGTGTCTGAGGTGGTGGTGGGGGACGCTCCATCTATTGCCAGTGCCGTCAAGCAGAAGAAGGCACAGGTCAGTAATGATGTTAAATCAAATGGAGTGATGATGGCTCCATTCCTAATCATGCCTTAACTAATACACACTAAAAACACAACAGCATTAGAATAGACAATTTACATAAAGTGCATTTGTTATTATAAGCAACAACCTGTTAAAGTAATTGATGGTCAAATAATGCATTTGTTACAGCTGGCTGCAAAGAAGAGGGCTACAAATGGAGACTACAAATCAGATTCAGAGAAAGGAGAGTGAGTGTTCACTGATTATCCTCAGAGGAATTGATGTATTTCAATCATTAACCACTGAGCATATCCATGTGTTTTGCTTTCTGCAATGCCAACATTAGAAATGTTAAATATGAGGAATGATAGATAGTCAGGTCTCGATGTGATGTGAACTGAAGTCAGTGAGTAAACTGACTTTATTGTTCTATAGTTTAATTCTTCTTGTATGTCACATTTATGTGTGTCTGTGTGACCTTGCAGTGGTATTATTAGTGTGTCACTAAAAGAGAATTTATTGTTCCAGTTCAGAAGATGGCGAGAAGAAGGACCACGACAAGGCCAAAGACGAAACCCCTCTAGAGCTGGCAGCGGAAGAGAAGAAAGCCCCGAAGAAGAGGCTCGGCCAGAGAAAAGAACCACCAGAGGCCTTTATGGCCAGCTTCTTCGCCGGCGTGGAAGTCTACCAGACCAAGATGCTGGTCAGACATCTTAAAAAGATTATTTGACACATGTTAATAAGTTGCAGATTTACAACTCATATATTTTCACAGAACTACCTGGCCAGAAACTTCTACAACCTTCGCTTCCTGGCACTTTTTGTTGCCTTTGCCATCAACTTTATCCTGCTCTTCTACAAAGTAAGTCTGTATTAAGACTCCATTTAGAGTCTGATTATTGCAGATTGTTGCATTTGCATTGCGGAAGACTTAAAAATGTCTCACTGTCTTTCAGGTAACTGGAGATTTCTCTGATGATGAAGACCCCTGGAATGGTCGAGGTCGAGTGGTAGAGGAGGAAGACGAAGGGGCACTTGAATACTTTGTCCTGCAGGAGAGCACAGGCTACATGGCACCGACACTTCGCTGTCTGGCAATACTGCACACTATCATTTCTTTCCTGTGTGTAGTGGGATACTACTACCTGAAGGTGCACTGCCAAAAAAACAGACGTTTTTTCTAATTCTTACATGATATTTTTTGTCAAATGCATATACACACAGTCCTGCCCTATATGCAGCATATTGTAATACCAGTCTACATTATGTCCTATGTGTCAAAGGTGCCACTGGTGGTATTTAAACGTGAGAAGGAGATAGCAAGAAAGCTGGAGTTTGCTGGCCTCTACATCACCGAACAGCCTTCTGATGATGACATCAAAGGACAGTGGGACAGACTGGTCATCAATACCCCGTGAGCCACCTGCAGCGCAGTTATTAAATTCTGAGTGATAATCATGAATGAACAAAGGTTTAATTATCCTTTCTTTCACCAGTTCTTTCCCAAACAACTACTGGGATAAATTTGTCAAACGCAAAGTAAGTGATTTATGTAATTTCAGTGTAATCTCTCACAGACACAAAGTCAAATCTTGTTTTATATGGGATAGATGTCACTAATAGTCATCCTCTCCTCTGTTTCTCTCTCTGCTGCCGTGTGTAGGTGATCAAAAAGTATGGAGACTTGTATGGAGCAGAGAGGATAGCAGAGTTGCTGGGCCTGGATAAGAGTGCCCTGGACTTCATCCCTACAGAGGAAACTGTCGCTAAGGAGGCTACGCTGGTGTCATGGTGAGAGATTGGACTGATAATGCGCAGACAGGCTGGAAAATGCCTGAGGCAAAAAAAGAGGTCAGATAGAAAATATGAACCTCTCATGTCAACCTGTCTCTGTTGCCAGGTTGAGCTCAATCGATACAAAGTACCACGTCTGGAAAATGGGAGTGGTGTTTACAGATAATGTAAGTTGGAACTCGAGCTCAGGAGATTAATTGCCCTGTTTGGCGGTTTCATGGATGGCTGAATGCATGATTCGATGGTTGGATGGTTGAGTTGATTGATGATGTTACGAACAGATGGATTCTGATAAACTTGTGTTTTGTTTTACCAGTCTTTCCTGTACCTGGTATGGTACACCACCATGTCCATTCTGGGCCACTACAACAACTTCTTCTTTGCCGCCCATCTGTTGGACATCGCCATGGGCTTCAAGACCCTCCGCACCATCCTGTCCTCTGTCACACACAACGGCAAGCAGGTGAGGAGGAGGACAGGAAAGGGGAGAATGCAGATCTTCTTTTAAGCAGCAGGGGTCACTGCAGAGTTGGTGGCTGAGGTTGGTTTGTAACCACTGCCTCTGTTTTCCCTGATGTGCAACCACAAGCCAGGTTTACCACAGTCTCCATGTTGCTGCCCAACTGATGGCATCTTGGGTAATACTAGTGTCAGGCCTGTGCCAGACAAGACTTGATAAACTTTTAGCCTTACAGGCGGTACTCCTAACATATTTGTAAACTGTAACCTATTTACACATTGACCAGATACAGAGAATTAGCATGCACATCGTATTTGGCGTGTCCATCAGGTCCATCCTGGGATGTTTGTCAGCTATCAGATGACTGGCTTGTGTGACCATGCAATATGTAAAGTGGATAATGGATGCTAAAAAGATACTTAGTTGTTGTAAATATTGCATGTGCTGCATCTTTGCAGCGGAGATGCAAGCCAAGGAATCGATGATGTGTAAAGTACACAAAGGTGAACTTTCAACTCCCTCAGTATCCTTTGCCATTTGACTGGTTCAAAGTATTTCATTTAAATCCCATTTCAGCCCCCTGCAGGGAATCTCACGTCAACTGACCAGCGGCACAAATCAAAATTTAATATCACCTCAATCTCCAAGGGTTGGAAATATGCCCAAATGGCGAGGCTGCAAGGAATCACCTCCTACTCCTCCCACACTCAGCTGCCTGTGGGCAGATCAATGCTGTCAATCCAAATGCAGCTTACTGTCGCTTCCACTGTTGTTGCAGTTTAGGCTCATGAGGAAATCAATGCAGGAGCCGCTTCAGATGTAGAAATAAAGACTCCAGTTCACCATAATTTATTATAAATAACTGAACTTTCCCATTTGAACTTTTCCCTCCTCACAACCTGCCCCTCTCTTGCCAAAGGCAATCCCATTGTGGTTCTCGTGAGGGTTTTGCCGTTGTGTCAGCTGTGTTTAAATGAGACTAAAGTGACTGATGTGTGTGTTTTCCTCTGTAGCTGGTGCTGACAGTGGGCCTGCTGGCAGTTGTGGTCTATCTCTACACTGTGGTGGCCTTCAACTTCTTCAGGAAGTTCTACAACAAGAGCGAGGACGAGGATGAGCCGGATATGAAGTGTGATGACATGATGACGGTAAGTTTCAGTTGCAGATTTTTGAGGGAGCCCCTGTTGCTTGAATTCATCCTCAAACTGAGCTGTGTCCTGAGCCTCTGCCTGTGTTCGCACAGTGCTACTTATTCCACATGTACGTTGGCGTGAGAGCAGGAGGGGGAATTGGGGATGAGATCGAGGACCCGGCTGGTGACCCTTATGAGCTTTACCGCATCCTCTTTGACATCACATTCTTCTTCTTTGTCATCGTCATCCTCCTGGCCATCATCCAGGGTGAGCAGAGGCACTCTGTAGTGCTCAAGGCAAAATTTGACTTTTTACTATCAGACTATTTAACTTAACTTAATCTCTTTGCAGTTCTCCATTTTACAGGAGTAGATCTGTATTACACTCGATACTGTTTCTCTAGGAAGGAGTGTAAGATGGGGCTGCTTTGATTACACCAATACTGTACATTATATATGATATGCTCACAGCAGTTCCTTTGTGGTTGCAGGTTTGATCATTGATGCCTTTGGAGAACTGAGAGACCAGCAAGAACAAGTCAAAGAGGATATGGAGGTGAGAGGAGATTTTCTGCTGGTCAACCTATGGAGGATTAAAAAGGGGTGTCCAGAGGGAGGAGGAGTGGAGGATGGGATGTGGGAGTGGGGGGGTGTTGTCCTCCATATCATGTCTTTTAATGCATAACTAAAAAAAAAATACAGCGATGAAAATGATATCTCTCTGGCATATTTTACAGACAACACAAAACTTAACTTGAACACTGCTAAAAACAGTGAATTCCTTTCCTTCCTGGGCCTCTTGAGTTTAGACATGTTGTCTCTTCAGAGTCTTTCAAGCAACAGTCCATTAAGCCAAATGAGGGTCAGAGTTCAATTTGGTCCAGTGTTTTGAGATTTCAATGGCAGGAGAAAATAAATATTTAGTCTAGAATATGAAGTGAAATAAGCCTTGTTTTATAGCAAAAATAAACTAAAGTATGATGATCCTGGGGAAAAATCAGGAGATTAGACAAGTGTGCTGCTCTCATTTAGCCTAGATAACCCTGATGACATCATAGGGGTGATTTTCTCAGACTTCAGAAAGCTCCCAGGACATTATACGGCTCACATGCTCAGTAATACTGATTACTGACCTTTATGTGTAAAATGTGGCCCTTTAAAAAATAAAGCGGCATCTCCTGTTAATTAGCATTTGTCATAACCTGAAGCACAGAAAAAATTGAGAGCATGTGCTATAATCATCTCTCAATTTTCTGCCCTAAGACCAAATGTTTTATCTGTGGGATTGGTAACGATTACTTCGACACAACACCTCACGGCTTTGAGACTCACACCTTACAAGAGCACAACTTGGCCAACTACCTGTAAGTATCTGGCTTTAAATAATCCTACATAATCTTTAACTACAAATACATTTCTCATTATTGTCACCAAACGTGTGTTGCCTCCTCTCTGTAATTTAACCATGTGATTGATGGCTTCAGCACATTACCACAGCATTAGGGCCAAAGTCACTAATAGCTGCAATGATCCAGAACAATACATCCCTTCAGGTACTCTTACCATCTCTCTCAGAGTTTCCCCTGCTGTCTCTGTTTATCCCGTGTTTCTCCACAGCGCCTGTGACAATAGAAAGTCTCAGTCCATTTGCGCTCACAGTCAGCTGGCCAGAGGATATGAGAGCAACCTCATTATGTTGCTTCATTACTATTTAATGCCATGAACTTTACTGGAAAATAGGTTTGTGATAGCGTGCTCTCATACAGTATTCATCATGATTTGGCATGCTGTGATGCCCACAGAGATACAGCGGCCCATTGCCATTTGCACTTGATTTCAGAAACAACAGGTGATTCTGTGATGCAGATGGGATGGTGTTACTTGTTTGGATTCAGAAATGATGAAGCTTCCTAGTAACAGAAAACGTGACATTTCCTGTGAATGTGGAGTTGATGATATAAACTGTGCCTGAGTAAAGCCTCTCCCTCAATTCTGCGTTTTAACTGTGATAAGATGGAGAAAATGTGATAAGGCGGGAGGATGCGAACGCTTGCTGTGACATTTTTCTTCTGTCTCACTGGCCTGTGTTTCTTTTAAAGGTTTTTCCTGATGTATCTTATCAACAAGGATGAGACAGAGCACACCGGCCAGGTAGAGTACAACACTAACAACCTTTCTCTCGTTATGCTGTGTGATATTGTGGTTGGATCTAAATTTCAATTGTTTACTTTTAGTTACACTACAGGCCTGCGTTTGTGATCTGCATAGTGTATAAGCATATTTTGGGGGGACTTTTTACCTTTATTTGATAGGATAGTTTGAGAGAGACAGAAAAAGGGGGAGGCAGAGAGAGGGGGAATGGCATGCAGCAAAGGGCCACTGGTTTCGGGATTCGAGCCGGGGCCGTGGGGCATAGTGTTAAATAGGACCAATGACATAGTATTCTGAAATGTAAAAGTGCCATTGTATGCATTTATGCTACATGTGTGAAATCGATGTAAAAAGAAAAACAACTCGCCACACTTCGTCTTGTTTGAGCAGCAAAAAGAGACAGAGCTTCAAACAACAGTGAAGTTTCTTCTTCTGCTAAACCATCTTTGACCAACTGTCTTTTTTTTTTTTTTTTTTGATGTCACGCCAACTTCACTGAGTTAACATTAATTAACCACAGCTAATTAAACTTGACATAAACCCCTTCTATCATGACAGTTGTCATTGTATTATCATTCACACCATTTCCACCGGCTTAAACTTTCCCATCCTGCATCTTGTTATGACAATGTTATTTATGAAAATTATAATTAAACTTAGGGCTCCTGTAATTTGAAATTTACAATTTGGATATGAAATTGTGCAGCCTGAGTCTGCTCACGTTTTGTATGCATGAGTTTATGTCCAAAGCGTTAATAACTTTTTTGGGGTTAATACTTACTTGTCTGTGTGTGTGTCCAGGAGTCGTATGTGTGGAAGATGTACCAGGAGCGATGTTGGGATTTCTTCCCAGCTGGAGATTGCTTCCGCAAACAATATGAAGATCAGCTTGGATAGAGCAGATGCATCCTCTTTACCTCTATCCATATTAAATGGGCTGCTGGAATATGTAGTCTCACATGCAGCTGCTGGACTACAACACCACACAGTCATCCCATCAATGCTTTAGACTGGCCTGAGGAGAGATGAGACAAAACTACTTTTTATCCAAAAGAGAAACATCTCCCACCCATATCAGACGTACCTTTGTCACCGTTGGTACCGTGCCAGTCTGTGAGGAAATGACCTGTAACTCACCCAGACATTTTGATTTACTTTGTTTTATTTTATTTTTTCAGTTATAGGACTCGTTCTTGACAGCGTGTTGCCTTTTACTCCACATAACCCCAAATCATTGCACAATTTTTTTGTCTTTCTGAGAAACACTGGGTTGTGTGGGGTTATGGGACAATGTGTCGGTCACATTATGCACAAGAACCCAACTTCAATATTTTGAGAATGTTGAACTTGAGACTTAATGCCAAAAGAAAAGCAGAGATGTTCAGTAGATTAACGTAGTGTGCAAAAATGTGATATGGAAAAGTTTTGTTTTCAGATGTTGTATCCTTGCATATTGAGAAGAAGTTTTAGAATGAAATGGCAAAAAGGTTTATTATGTAGGATTAAAAAAAATGCCTAAATTTTTTCATGAAGTGCCTTACTGTACTGTATCTACATTACAATGAAGCTATGCAAAACTTTTGTTTTTTCTTTATTGTATGTAAGTACAGTAATTTTCCTGGAGCAGTTAACGAGTAGCTGTCCAGATATGTAGTTTGTGGCTGAGATTTTTCATTTGAAGATGGAAGAACAGCATTGGTTTGATTTATTTTTTGCTGAATGCAGAATACCTGCAAACGTTCAAGGTACAGTACGAAGTGTAAAACGATACATCAGAATTTACTGAACACCTTCAAACAAGAACAAAAATTCAATTGCTATTGTATGGCCATTTGTATGTAGTAGCTTTGCTGATCTGTGCATTTCTTTTGATGGAAAAAATAAAGAAATCAATGCAAGAAATATGAGTATTTATGCTGTTCCTTGGGATCTGTGTTTGATATTTGAAAAATACAAACACTTACTCTTTAAATTATTCCCTTTTTTTTGGGCTCATCCAGATATTTTCAAAATAAGAGTCCTACTTTATCTAAATAGCTTTGGGCTTCAGTTCCAAGTTAATTTGACTGACCAGAAATGTTAACGCTATATGATAACCTTAAGCTCCCTGCAGCTTTTAATTACAGTGTGGTAATAAGCAGTGGCTTAGATTTGGACTTCTAGATGGTCAAAGTGGTAGGACATGGCCTCAGCAGGCTGCATGATGGGAGTTTTAGTCCTTATTACCCATGGTGCCACCTGTCAGCTCGCATCATGTCACCACACCTCAGGCACCACACAGTGCTGCTGCCTGCCGCTGAGAGCAACTCTGGCTTCTCAACTCCTCAACTTACACCTGTACCAGCTCTGGCATGTTGACTTGTTTTTATGGTCCTGAGTGAAATAACTTTTTTAAAATGAAAGAGTGACTCATTGCCGTTACTCTTCCACACAGTGAGTAATGGCTTCAAGTTTAAGAAGCAACATTCATCACTAACTGTAGTAAGAAGCTGTGACTGTCATTGTTCAGTTAATATTTCGTAATGATTGTTTTGCATTTAGTGGGAAAAAGCAAAGACAATATCACAGGAAACTTAATTTAAAGTTTTAAATTTAATATTCTGTTCTCTAACAAATGGGCTCCTCTATGATTTGGCATATTATGTGGTCATTATGGCAACAGCAGGAAACAATAGTGTGTGAAATTGCTCATATGATCATTCTCAGTAATTTGACACAATAAGCTGCAGTAGCTGCTCTCAACATGAAATCACAGCAATTAAGCCAAATAACTGTGGCCATACAACATTAAAGCTATTAAGATCTAATTTCCTGTTTGGTGGCAGCAAAGTGAAGTTAGGGGTTTAATTTTCATCCTAAATGGCTTGTTGAAAGAATTTATGTTAATTTGTAATCATGAACTGGGAAATATTAAAATATTTATCTTTTATGCTTTTTACTATAATGATTATAAAATATGTTAATTTTATGGACAAAGAGGCAACACAATTTTGGTAAAGTGAAATTTACATATAATGAGAGCAATATGTTTTATCTATTTAGCTCACTGAAGACAAGAATTCACACAAAACATCTTCATCTAAAAGGATCTTTTAGATGAAAAAATTGGTACAACTTTTACAGGCGT
>OMNW01000012.1:46964-70125 GCA_900303245.1 Selene dorsalis | reverse complement strand
AACTTTTACAGGCATCTGCTATGTCATTGTTAGCTTAGCATAGCTTTAAGACTGGAGGCATGGGAAACTAAACGGCAGCGAATGTGTAAAAATAAACACATGTCCTATTTGTTAAGAGGTATTGTGACATGGTTATTTTATTTTATTTTATTTTATTTTATTTTATTTTATTTTATTCTATTTTATTTTATTTGTACCTTTGGACAGAACCAGGCTGGCTTTAGCTTTGTATTTAACAGAGAAATATATTAGGGTGCCATCAATTTTATAATCAAATTTTTAAATTGTGAAATTCAACAACGTTTAAAAATGTTTTCCAACCATTGAAAACCTGAACAGTATAAAATCCCCTGTGAACCCACGTGTGTTTAAAGACACAGCTGTCAGAGCCACACAGTTACTCTATTATGTTACCTGTTCAGACAGAAAACATAACAAGATAAGGAGAAGGGTCATTTAGAGGCCAGCTGGTTGATGACTGCTCTTCACACACTTGGTTTGCTCCAGTGGACTGAGCTCCACAATAGCTGGAGCAGAGCATGTGGCCAGTGAATGACACAACCCAGGGGACATTTTACACTTCATTCCACCACTGTCCTCCTCAGATGGAAGAGCTGACAGGTATACGCCCTGAAAACTTCAACAGAAATAATAATTTATACTTGATTTGGTTTAAAATTGCTATTAGACCGAAACTGAAGGAGGGCTACTTTGATATTGGTCCACAGTGAGTACCATGTATCTCACAACAGATGATGAATGATGTGCTTTGCTGTAATGTCTGACCTGCGTCCCCTTCGCTCTATGATGCAACACCACTGAAAGCTGGATCCGGTCTGTCATCTTGGGCCCCTGCGTGGTGCACGGTGCTGTGAAGTGACACATAGATCTGGAGAAGAAAGAGAGCAGCTTGAGTCACAATCCGGGCTGCCACCTGCAGCCGGTGACCTGCAGAGAAACCTCCAACTGGTGACAAGACACTACATATGGTGCCATTGATGCATCTTGTCCTTGTTTGAACATTTTGTGCAACAAACATCACACAACAAACGACACCTTAATAGCAGAGCCAGGTGTGTCGGGAAAAGAGGAAGGTGGGGTAATAAAACAAGCTTAATCGCCCCATTAATGCACAGCTAAATTTCACTGTCATTGTTGGATGGCATGCCACCTACCTTCATCTGACAGCTTAACTGTCATCAAAATTGATGACATACCCCTGTGTCATTTAGGAAATCTAGTGTGTTGTCTGCATGAAATGACTCCACAGTCATTAGCAATGAACAATTAACTCTGTAGAAAGCATGGAAGAAAATTCAGACATAATGCTATTGTGACAAGACAGACCCAACCCAAGGTCTACTTACTGTTTCCAGTGCTTTCAACCACAGTTGAAAGAGTTTTGTCAGTTGTCATGGAAATGGACCTCCACTGTAGTTCCAACACTAATGTTACTCACAGTAGATCATGACTGAAACACTGTAGGCTATATGCGTTTGCATGCTGTTATTTGTACAAGTAGGTTTTTTTTTTTTATTATTATTATTATCTGGTCTTCAAATACATCATGAGATTGTTTTACATTTTTTACAAAGATATCATCACACCTGAAAGTAGATATTTGAGAAATTGTTACATTTCTTTGAACAAAATGTCAAAATGTGAAATAGACTTGTTAACAAGTAGTTTAATATCCTCACATTGCTATTATTATTTCTTATTTTATTTATTTTTTTCTTACAACCTATAGTCCACAAAGATATTAAGTTTGAAAAAATATATAATGTGGATAGCATTAAATGTTTGCTTTTGGGAAGCTGAACCTGAAAATGTTTGACATTTTTGCATGAAAATATTTCTTAAAATGACTGAATATCAATAGAAAGGATCTAATAAAGAGCATGTAAAGGAAAACCTAACCTTGAACAGGAATTGTTGCCACTTTGAGAAGAGTTTTGAGTTTTGCAGTTATGTCCTCAAATCACCTGGCTGTGGGATCACTGGTCCCTTGATGATCCACAGTACAGTGCTGTTTTTTATTCGAGTACAGCTAAAAGAGTCTTTAAATGTTACTGCTCATTTAGGACATTGTCTTTCAAAAGCCTTTGTAGTTGGAACACACTCTCCCCTCAAAGCAGGTTCATTTTTACTGATTCAGCATTATAGCACAAGTGTGTGGCTGCTTGTGTGTGTTCGTGTTTGTGTGAATACAGAAGCTGAAGCAGAACCCTCTGTCCTTAGTTCACACACTACAGTACTGGCATCCACATCTTTGACAGATGTGTTCCTCCCTGAAGCACACTCTACATCAATAACGTTTATGTGCGAATTAAAGTGTGTGTGTGTGTGTGTTTATGTGAGAGACAGAGCAAAACAGATGGAGACTGAGAACAAAGGTGAAAAAGTGAGTTGGCAGTGAGTGGATTTAAAAAGTCACCAGTAGGAGTAAAAGAGAGTTAAAGGCCTGAACCCTTAAGGTAGAGATCATGACATCTGCCAATGAACTTTTGTTGTAAGATATAAGTAACATGAATTGCCTCAAGGAAGCTTTTAAGGAGAACTGTGAAAGTCTGGTTGCTTTTCCTCTGTCTTGCTAACCCTCCTCCTGGCCGTGTGCATTTGTTTTCAACGAAGTCTGTGAGAAAGCAATCCATGGAGCGGTGGATAACGTTATTTATCATTTATTCATCATTTATCATTTTTACGATGTTATGATGTGTATATTTGTGTAGCTTTTTTTTGTCATAAACAAGAGATTACAGGCTACAGGGCGTGTCTGTGTTGTAGTGCCGCTGAGATGAGAGCTGGACACCGGGGCGGAGGCTCTGGTCTTGCATGGTTGGTTTTCAGCCAAGAGACACTACGTGGAAGGCAGAGAGCCTCTGTTCTCCCTGTAACAAGTTACGAGTCATTTATCTAACCATTACAACTACTCCGAAGCTGTTTGATTAAGGTAAAAATGCAGCGTAGTTAAGCTAAATCCTGCATAGTTCCTCTTTAATAGGAAGCCCTGTATCTGCTGGTATCATTAAGTCTTTCAAGCTAGTTTGACACAAGGTCTAATTATGTGAAGACCATGTTCCTTTTCACAGCCCATTCAAATGACACTACCTTCAGCATCTAAAGCGTTCCTCTAGCTGTGAAACCATTGGACTAATGGATCTGGGTTGTTTAAGTGGTCTGTTTTTCTAGAACATGCATGATGGACTGAGGCACTGCTGTGTTTTGGTGTGGACAGCATGGGTGGGAATCTCAGAGACAAAAGAGCTTCTTCTGTCAACTCTCTCTAAGACAGATTTAGACAGACACCCTACAAGAGCTAGCATGCATCTTATGTGTATGCACATCACTTTGAAAGCGTCTACTGCCAAAACAATGTTCTACGGGAAAATGAAAACACAAACCATATTGTTGTTCTGAATTCCATGTAATTTTCCAGCACTCCACAAGCACCTGAACATCATATCAGTTTTAATGGACTGGGTTGTCCTTGCATGTTTTGCAGAGAACCAGGTCTTAGGTTCTTGTCCAGAGGATCTGTTTCATGTCCAAGGTCAGACCGTTGAGTAACTGAAAGCTGCTGGGCCAGCAGTGCAGACAGACATGTGAGGTGAGCGGTGCTGAGCGAGGGTTAAAGCGAGCTGAACAGGCTGGTTCGTACTCTACGGGTGTTCTATTGCGCTGATACGGCAGGGGACAGGTCAAGTAGAGATGCAGCTCTGTCACTGGGCCAAACCTACCTGGAGCGGACGAATGAGAACGGAGAGAGGTGTGCAAAAGTCACTTTTGAGGTTATACATAATTATAGGTGAAGATGTATATTTTAGCCTTTTTATTTTGAGAATATGATGAGAAGATCAATACCTTTTTCATATCTGTCCATTTAACGTAGAACTCATTACTTTAAATAAAGACATCACACTGTACCGTAACATATCATCATCTGCATTAGTGATACTGGACAAGCAGTAAAACCTTCTCTGTTTCATCATGTGCTATATCAGACATAAACATACACAAACATCTGGGATTGTCATTCAAATCAGCAATAACAGAATATATTCAGAATATGAATTTTAGAAGCAGCAAGTTAATGCAAAGATACAACTACATGAGTATCATTAAGGCCGATGCTATTGGACGCCACTATGTATGCAAATTGAAAATAAGGTTAGGAGTTATAGTTGGTTTAGTGTTACCTAAGCAAAAAAGTTTGGGCAGACAGTGGGTATGTCCTTTGAAAATATACATTAATGGTCCAGAGTCCTACACAAGGCCACTGATTCTCCAACATAAGATAGGTTCCCTTAAGCCTACGAATCATTTGGAGTGCAACTGAAGTTGAGAGCATCACACAGTGGATCAGACGCAACATGAGAGAGAAGGAACATGTGTGTGAGGCAGGGAGGGTGACAGATGGCTTAAAGCATGTTGAGGATATCACCACCTTACTTTTAATCTCACCTCACAGAAACTCCATCTGCTGTTTGCCACCAACGACAGTTTCTGCAACCGTGAAAAAGTTTTGTTCCCGTTAGCTCACGAAGCCCGAGGTAACCTGTTGAATTTTATTTCTTCCTGGCAGAGAAACACATAGAAGGCTCCAATCAAGGTAATGGTGCAGGAGGTTGAAGCCGACCAGTGTAAACATGTGCTGTAATTAGCTGTTTGTTTCCGATCACCAGGTTGTCATTAAAGCTTCCTGAACCTCACTCTGAAGATGAATGTAATTATGATTTGATCACACCACGTGATTCACACTTGGAGAATAACAATGACACACTGGAAGGAAAATTTGCAAAACATAAGCAAAAACAGATGCCTGCTGATGACGACGAAGACAGTGATTGCATTATTTAATCTTGAATTGCTCCTCCTATCTATGAATAATACATGTTTTTACCAGTGCGGTGTATTTAATGGGGTTGACACTGATGCTGACTAATGTGAGTCATGGAAGGACACAGAGGTAAGTCTCTCAGAAGCTTTTCAAGATCTCCTTCTATTCTTCCAGATTTCCACTTCACGCCCCATTAATTCTTCCTTGGATGTTCGCCAGAGTCAGCTTGTGTCATTTGGAGCGTTGAAACCTGGGATTATTGAAGAGGGGAAATGGGAGTCCCAGCAGACGGTCTGTCATAGGATGTAGGCCTGTTCACAGCACTGGATAAAAGCGTCTGCCCTTTGACTGCTTGTTCTCATAATGGTGGCACAGGTCACAAAGAGAGCAGAGAAAGTTTGGGTAGTTACAGACCAAGAATATAACTAATCCACGCACAGAGGGTAAGAGGTCACGCCAGGGGTTACATGCGTCTGTGCTCGGGCAGTGTTAATATGGAGGGCAATGCTCCTATAGAGTAGATGAATACATTACCATGTAAAGTGCAAGTGAACTCAGCCCCAGGTCCAACTCCTTCCCCAACCAACTGCCTAATCAGGCCCAGGTTATATGAGACATTGCTTAACATGCACAAGTCAGCCGTTTTACGCTGCATACGTAATGACTGCCTTCTGTTCTTGCATTGATCTGAGAACAGTGTGTGTTTGCCTGAATGTTGTTGAGCCCGAGTCATCCTGTGTGTTAGGTGTTTTCTCAGTGTTGTGTTCAGCCTGAAGTTTTGTTTTGCTTTAGTTGCTATCCCTCAGGCTATCCCTTTGCCTGGGTTGTTTATTTGTTCATTATTCTTTAGTTCCTTCCCTTTCAGTGCTGTGGTCACTGGGGGGCCAGATGCCCATGGTGAGTTCGCCTGTACTTTATGCATGTGTGGAAAAGCGTTGGGACATGAATTCAGATTGCACCATTTTCTTCTGTGTGGGACTATTGTGTTTGCACCTAAGTTGAATGGGACTGGTAGCACCCCCTGGGCACTCCTTATTGTAGTCTGTCTCTCCACAAGTGGTCTCGGCACAGTTTTCACAGTTTTGCTCCCCATAAATGTTCACTTACAATTTCCTCTCCAAAAAATGTATCATGGGACATATATTTTGTTCCATCCAACAGTTTTGACATCCTAATGTAAACGACTGTGGCACTAGGGGAAAGTTTAGAGGATCACAAGTGATTGGGATACAATATCTGGAAGTAATGAACATCTCAACTAAAATTAAGAAAATAACACATTATTACGATCCTCTGGGACGCATGTCTGAACAGTTTCATAAATTTCAATCACATTTGGAAGGCAGTCACAGTTGTTTGACCACCTGGGTCATGAGAGGCTGTTGCTGTTGTAGCAACCCCAACATCAGAGTGGAGCAGCTCCGGCACATGGCACATGGCAGGCCTCTATATCTCTTTGCTGCCCTGAGGTTAATAAAAAGCCGTACGTTTATGTAATTTTACTCTAGGCAGCACTGAAAAGGGAAAAGAGATACAATAATATCATTTGATCCAGTGTGGAATCCTCAAGTGCGTTCCACAGGTCATTTCAACATGACACAAGCTTATAAAAGCAATTTACTGTTGTTTTTTTACTCAGCTTTATTAAATTTTGTGCCCAACACTGTTATCTTAGACGGCTTTAGGTTATAGTGCACATAAAAACAATGCAGGCTGTTGCCACCAGAGCATCTGTTATGGGTTCTACAGTATTTTGGCTTGATGCGAGATAAATGGAACAGTAAGTTTATTGATTAAAGATGCAATCATGGCTGCATAATCCACTCTGCCAATCTTTGACATCTTTTTGTTTGTTTGTTTTTCTTATTTTCATTTCATTTTATTTACTGGGGATGAAGCAGTGGAATTGTAATAGGACACAAACCATGAAGTTGCAATTATAGTTAGGGATGGGAGTCATCCCTGCAGATAATAAATTACTAGCATTGATTTAACCTCTGTAATAACTGATATTGTAGTTGTTATTGCTGCGTCTGATTTTTACCTCAGCTTCCCTTGACCAGTACAGTCAGGTAACAAGGAGACAACCCAGCTAGCAGGGAACGTGCCCACAACATTGGCTAGCATTCCCTACAGGTTCTGTTAATGTTGTAAACATGTGTTTTTCTTATTCAAAAATGGTTCAAAAAGTAGATGACCTTGTACTTGTATTTTTGTTTTTTTCTTATATTGCTTTTGATTTATGAAAGACTGTTTTTTGCTCGTTGTGCCACATGAGGAATACAACTAGTGAGATCAGAGCACCAGCTGTATGTGTGTCTGTGTGTGTGTGTCGAGTTGTGAAAATTTTTGCCTTCAACTTCTTCCAAAGATGTCTGACAAAGTCTTATAACCATGCAACACCATGTGTGACCTTTGAAGCGCTGCCTGCGCTGCGTTACACAATGTGCTACCTTGGCTTTACTCTCTTATCACTCAACTCCTGGGCTTTGTGCATCTTCAACCAATTAGCACACAGCACCACAGGAAAGATAATCTCATCAATAAACCATGGAACATTATTTAGGATATAAATTAAAGATTCATGCTTGAGAATCCTGAAAGGACAAGTATAGCACTTCAAACCATGAAAGTGCACTTTATGTATTAGCCCTGGTTCCTCCTCAAACTTTTGAGGAGATGTCACTTTTAATATTTGCTCAACGGCCCAGTAGTATGAAGCCGTACTTCTCACAGTCGATGCATCAGGAGTTCTCAGCAGCTGGAGAGGCCATGTGTGTTTATTTTCCATTAGAGTGGCTCTCTCATCCCTCTCCTCATCAAGGGTACACTTTACATTATATGTATCAATTAATTATTCAGAGATATTGAAATGGGCTGATCTCACTAATGAACAAGGAACCAACCCAGTGTGCTTTTCTTACTGATTTAGACTTCCTTGCATGCCAGTGCACATTCAGCAAAGGTGTTTGTGACTCAAACATCTACATCAGGTACATATGAGACAAAATGGTACAGACTGAACAATATGGACAGACTTGCTTGAGGGGAAATACAGCAAGGTTCACCCAAATGGGGGGATTCAGCAGGGCCTGTGTAATGTAATGCCAGATTCACAAGATATGCCTTGTATGTGAGACGAAGTAATTTGCTGCTGTATGGTGGGATGCTAAATTGTCTGTGTGGAAGATGAGGGACCACATGATGGGCACTGGCTGTACGCCCAAAATAAACACCTTATCCAAGAGTTGGTGCAGGGTAAACGGCCCACAGGCATCAGCCTGCTGAGGACTCCTGACAGACATCTCACCCAATTAGCATTCGGCACCTTGCCTACAGCTTTGGGCAACAAACACTATTTTAATGTAGAGTAATTTTCATCATGAAGAAGCAGTGTGACTATTCCCTGTGCTAAGTATAGAAGGACGTTCAGCAAGTCCAGGCATGCCCTCAGTCCACGAACAAACACACGCACCTGCAATTTGGAGATATTTAAGGGAACTCTCATTAAAAGTCTGTAGATTTAAAATATACACAAAAATACAAGTAAAATGCCTTTGGTTGGAGAAGTAGACTAAGATAACAATGACAATATTCAGGATAGATTAAATTAAGTGTTTGCAGGTACATCAGGGTCAAGGAGGTTTTAACAGGTCTCTCCCACTGCAGCAAGGACAGGTCTCATCAGGTGTCCCTGGCACTGCTCCACCCCTCACAGCTTCACATCTTGTGGAGGCTGCGAAAGGATGCCGCTGTCACTTCCTCACTTCAGACACCCACAGGACATCACCTGTATTAACTCCTGTCTGTAATGGCAGTGCGACAAAAATGTCCTGTGTTGCCCATGAAGGATAAAAATATAAATGACTACATTATGACTACAGTATACATCTGTAAAACATTTCAGACTACAGTAAATTGATTGTTAGATTTATGTATAATAATGCAGTTGTGAGAAGAGAGTGCTGTTGAAGTCATTGTTGTTCTCCTGATCAACTTTTTTACATTACTGCTGTTATGCAGGTGATTTCCAAGTGATGCTTAAGCAATGGGTGTCTGTGAAGCCACCAGTTTCATCCTATCTGCAGTTATTCATAACAAAACTTTCACAAAACAAAGCAGACTTACAAATCTCTGTGATGAATTGCCTGATAATTTATAAGTTATGTTCTGAAAAGTGAAATATACAATCTGTATGTGTACATTATGTGAATACATGTACAAAACCACTGGTAGAGCCCGAAGGACAGAGTCCAAGGTTAAGCTAATTTATGTCAGTCGTCAGATCACATGGAAATTCCTCAGATGTCTGTGCAGTGAATTGGACTGGGAAGGAATAGGAATTAGTATCGTCTTCCATAGGGAGAACTGTTGCATCTTCTTTAACACAAAGCCTGCATGCCAAGGCAAGTTTATTTATTCATCATCATTCAGACACAAGGCAAATCAAAGTGCTTATAAAAGAACAGAAACACATTAAGAAGACATTGAGATCACATGCAAAAGATAATACAATGCAAAAGCATTACACATAAGACATTAAAAAAACATTCACATTGAATTTAAAATCCTCTAGAACAGAAACAAAGGCAAGTAAATGAATTGTTTAGAGAAAGTTGAATAATGCAACAGTTTTAACAAGATTAGCTATTTAGGAAGCCTGTCCCACAGCTGGGGAGTATAGAAACTAAAATCTGCTTCTGAGCAAGGAGTGGACTTGTCCCAGACGATCTTGTATTTAGGGTTCAAGCAGAAGTAGGCCAGAGAAAATTTTGTGCCTTATAGACAATAGGATCTTTGACACACAGGGAGTGAGTGATTTATGAACTGGTGTTATGCGTTCCACTTTCTTGGTGTTACTCAGGTCCCAGGATGCACAAATACAGTAAGAGAATACCATGATCTGAGCAAGGAGGAGCATGTTGAATGTTGAATAGTAGAGGCCCAATGTTAGACCCTTGAGGAATGCCACATGATTACATTGGCTCCGAGTCAAAATTGCAATCGTCAGAATATTTCATATCTCCATCTGAACTTGATTTGAACTAATTTAGCAGAAAGAAAGTAGAATTTATTCTTATGAACAATTGTGTTGGATGAGGCGGTGAGAAATCACTATAAAACTAAAGAGGACATTTTGACAAACTCCAATAATAACAGGTTTTCTGCCAAGACAGAAAGGTAAGTTTAACATTGGCCTATAGTTACTGCAGGCATCCTGATAAAATACAACCACATTAATATTATTTACACAATCCTCTTCCTTCCCTTATAAACATGGAAATGATTTCATTCCTTCTTTTATTCATTTATTTAATCCCTTTTTTTCATTCTATCGAGCGGAGTAATGCTGTGTTCATGCAAATGAAAAAGAGCCTATACATGAGACCTGGGAGATGGATTTTGAGCTTTTGTTTGAAAAATCCAATTGCAATTGGACATATTCTTTGTCAACAAAATAATAGCAGGGTTAATCAAGGCATCAGTATAAAGAGCTTGGATTAAATAATTAGGTTTAAACAAGAAACTGGTATTTACATATTAAAGTTCATCCAAATTTTAAAAAGGTCGATTAAAGCCACTGAGGGAAAACAGCAGAACAGGTAATGAAATATTCTTAATCTGACTTTAACAGACTGTTAGCTGTATTCATTTGACTCTGCTGATGATATTTCCATCCAGGCTCTGCTGTTTTTAAGTTGTCCCCAGGTTAAAATTTGGCCACAGTCTTGGCATGACTTGGGAAACCTTTATTTTCAGCAAACTGTGCTGGCAAATTACTGCCAAACAGAATGAGAGAAAAGCCACAACAGAGGCTGTGCTGAAAGGAGAAACTGCTGCTTTTTGTGTCGCAGTGTACCGAATATTTCCACTCAATCAATAGGAACAATGTACTAGCTTCATGCCTCCCATCTCAAAGTTTCACTGTAATGGGACTGACAAAGAAGTCGCCCATTAAGGTAGTTTTGACCAAACATATGTGTATGTACAATTCTGTGTCCCTCGGGTGCCATTAGAAAGGGCAGCTAGGTTGGCCTCTAGTCCCAGTGAGGGGCTAAGCTGCTGTAATTTGTTGCTGCAGAACAGTGAGTGGAGGCAATCCCACGGTGTGGCTGTGTCAGGGCCTCACAGAGCTCCGATAATGAGGCAGGTTGCCTCATTAAAAGCCATAGGGCCTGCACACAAAAGAAGCTGACATCAAAAGCATCCACACTGCCTTTAGTAAGCCTCTGCACACATGCTTTTGACCACGGCACTAAGGCCACAATATTAAAGACACACAAAAGGCTGCTGCGCCTGCTGTTTCACTGCTGTCTGGCACCTAAACGCAGCTGCATGTTTTGCTCCTGGAGATAATTGATCATCTTACATATTTAAAAAGAAAGGAGAGAACAAGGATGGACTCTTGAGTCTGTAGGGGAACAGAGATCATACAGAGATCTCTGGTGAGGGATGCAGACATTTGTCATGTATGTTGCAGATACTGGGTTAAACCTGCCACCATGATGTCTTAACACACTTTGTTAACACAGGTGTGTATCCCAAAGCACTGTACTATTTTGAACCACGGCAGCTGTGAGGCTTCAGGCCTGGCCATCTCAGCTGGCCCACCTTTGGTCCAGGTTGAAATGCCTCAACAATTATTGGATGGTTTGTCATGGAATGTATCAAAGACTTTCACAGTCCCCAGGAAATAGTGTAATACATTTATCACCATAATGAAGGCATTGGTAATGTTTTATTTTAAGGCTTTATCTAATTTAGGAATCACTGGGGCGCTCACATGATTCACTTTATTCAAGAAAGAACCATAATGTCTGTTCAAGTACAGTATATTTCCAATTAATTATCGATGCTGTAACCAAGGGAGGATCTTATTCAGTGCACAGCAGATCGACTGAATGTGCAAAAACTTGAAATTCTTATTCAGACCAGCTTCAAATTCAACTAATAAAATACAGAATAAAGTTTCTAAGAATAAATTAACAGTGAATTAATTTTCTAATGGGATTGTATGGAATCCTGTATTCATTTTTATTATTAGAATAACGTTATCTTTTTGGGATCCCGTGTATCTCATCAATAATACTAATTAAATCGTATATTGACAAGATTACTTGGATCTTGGAGTATTTTGTGCATGCAAAGTGTCTATCAAAGGTGGCCTGTGGTTAAAAAAAGAAGTATATAAGGACGTCACATACAGGTCTACCTCTGAACGTTATTGTTAATTTATGTCTTATTATTTCTTTATTTTTATTTTTATTGATCCATTAAGGTCTGGGTGAGATCTGAACCCTGGCCACTGGCCCCTCACCACATGAGTTCCTTCCCCCCTGAATGTCATTTTAAAAATTTTTGACAAGATGTTTTATTTCAGAGTAGTAAATATGTCCACATAAGCTAAAATCACACTGTGGGGACATGCTTCCCACCCCCCACCTGTGCACACACTCAATTGTTTGTACACTGAGAAATCCCATACAACCTTCTTTGTTCTTTGTCCAGTTTGCTGCAGGATTTCCTCTTTAATCCCAAAGCATTAAATGTGCCCAATATTATGTTTGTCCTCACGGACATATCTTGGGTAATGTATGTGATGTGGATAGCTCATGATAACATGAAAGAACCAAAGAATCTGATTTCACTAACATTTTGGAAACAGGATCTTTTTTGTACTTCATAAAACATCACCACCAACCATTTGAAATCATGAAATGTAAGGGCTGGTTTGGAGTCAGAGACAAGAAGACCACACTCGTTTTGTATCAAGTCAGTTACACAGCCTGTTACACTGCCGGAGCTCAACGCTGCTCATTTAAAACTCAAAGCAAATAGTCTCAACTGTCATTGCCCGAGCCATTAAATAATTACTCCTCTTGTCCTTCCTCTGCAGGCATTTTGCCATTGAGCTGTATGAAGTCACGGGGGGATTGATGGTGCGTGAGTGTGACAGGGATCTGATGAAATGCGCTCTGACAGCTTTGCTCTGCCACCGCTGCACAGCAAATGTCAGTAGCCAGACAGCATGTGTACAGACAAGACTGGGAGAGAGGAGTCATGGCTTTAAGAGTCAATGAGTCTGTCACCTGTCTGTGGATTTGAGCGTCAGATGTGTATGATGTGCGCTGTATGAATGGTATGTTGGAATATCCAGCATGTCTTCAACCCATGGGTCCCAAATGAAGTGAGGTAAGCCTTCGCAAGTCACCGGAAAAAAGTCAAGGCTTGTGGAGCTCAGGCCATGAAGAGGGAAGTGAGGTAAGAATGACGATAAGCAGATGCTCAGGCATGAAATGCTTTCCAAGGAACACGGGCAGAGACACAGACCGAGGGAGAAAGACAGAGAACAAAAGTGACAGAAAGAAGCAGAGGAGGCGGAAAAAGTGAATGAGTCACCATGCAGAACACAAAGCATATTCCTTTGTTCTCGTGGTGATGACTCACAGTGGATTAATATACAATGCTGTTTTTGACATTTTTTCCCTTTTGTCATAACGTCTTGTGATCTGTGGCATTTTGCCCTTAAACAGGTCAAATCTTGTCCTGTGAATCCTCTTCTGGAGACATGCTGCCTGATTTGTCAGGACTAATCTAGACCTTGACTGTTGTTATCTCTACTTCCATGAAAAATGTCGACAATCTGTTGAGCCCAGGAGGCGAAGAGTAGCGAGTGTGACAAGGCCCCCCCCGGGGCAACAGTATACGTAGTGATAAGTCTCCTTATGGCTTGTGATTTGGGTTTTCAACACAAGTGTTCCACTGACTGCTGCTTCTACAGTATTAAATCAATCTCAGTGTCTCCTGTCGCAGGACATTTCTGTCTGCCAAAAGAGCTGCAACCATTTATAATGGTAAGTAAAGGGAATAATAAAAAATACACCATGACCTAAGCTGCATTCAAAATTTCCCAAAGTATATTATTCCCTTTTTTTGGATCTTTGTGATAACGAATTGTTAATCTTACTGTCCAAAACATACAGCATGATTCAGACACATGCTATAATGCTTGTGGGCCTTCTGTGTGTTTTTGAAATTGAACTGTACTTCTTCTTTCTCCTTCCTCTTACTGTTGTGTTGTCTCCACAGGTTTGCTGATGAATACTGATGTTGCACTGTGGGGAAAAAGGCAGCGCCTGAGGGTGGATCTGAGCCTTTTAAGTAGACAGTCATAGTTGTCCATGCTTTGCCATTTTCATCAGCTGCTTCGTGCTGAGCTGAGTGGCTGGTGAATTCTATATTCATTTCTCTTAATGAATAATTTGACATTTAGTTGATTAAATCTTCATTTAAGGATTTCTGCCTAGTTTAATAAGAAGGAGCCTAAACTAAACTGACAGACCTGCCTCACAGTATAGGCTACTTTTTGTAGCGACATCGGTAGTTTCAGAAACGCAGCTGTAGCACTTTTTAGCATTTTATATATAAACACAACCAGTTGCGATAGCTTTATCTGGGTGTCGCTGATATGTAGTTGTTGTTAGTACAGAGCCAGAACATGTAGCCCACACAAATGCTCTATGATTAGCAAATACTCAAAGTAAACATCACATATTTTCAATGTGTTTTTAACAGACAGAATGAGATACTTCTACAGAAAATGTAAACAAAATCTAAGGGGGGAATTAGGGATAAAGACAACAATAAGGTTACAATACCAGAAACTGTAGCCAGAATTCAATTAGAAGAACTGGCAGCTTGACAGAGGAAAGACTGGAGAAAAATCACAACAAGATGGATGATAAGGAAAGTAAGAGCCAACAACAGCCAGAGGGCTTTCTCCTCGTACTTTGGATGTAGCACAAAATGCCTATTTGAACAATGTTTGAAGTAAGTACAACCACTGTCAATATATGGCAACAACACACTGATCTCAGCAAATGGATGTTCTTTTAAAGTGATCGATATGCATTTGCTTGAAATGAAACATATTTTACTGTGAAACAACCTCTTATTAAAATCATCTGGCAGTCCATTTGAAACAACTGGACCTTCCTGAATTCTGTACTCTCAGCAAAAAGCAACCCTGGCTCAAATCCACTACAGTGATGTCAAATAAAACCTTTTACAGGGATACATTTCTTCAGAGAGGTACTCCAATGGCTTCAAACATCGGCTGCAGTTAATTGTCTCGCTTTAACATTGTTATGGGATGTCTGCTACAAGGTACGGTAAAGCACTAATGGATGGGCTACAGACACGCTGGAACAAACCTGTAGCACTTGCAAGGGATCTATTCAAGTGTTATGGCCTGTGAGTGAACCTGAGAAGGTCCTTTATCCTCCCAAAACTATCTTATCTCCACATAGCTGTTTGAAAATGACAGTTGATGAATGATGAATGTACAATCACATCATCTCTTGCATTTCTTCTCAGTATCAGTTGGCTTTTTAATTGCCAATCACATTTTAAACACCTCCCAATCACATTAGAATCAAGATAATGACAACCAACAAGCCTTCACTGGTTGTTTTGCATCTGCTGCTCGCTGCTCCACTGTTCCTGGCTGTGCCATGTATCACTCTCCCCATCACCCCAACCCCCATCTTATCACCATACCTCATTTTGTGTGTAATCTATAGCTCAATAATATGTGTCTTGTGAGTTCTGCTCCATATAATCCCTCTGGGGTTTGATATATAGGTGTATTATATGCTCACAGTGCATTAAAGAAAAAGTAATTCCCACATACAGGCATCCATTTGTTGCGGAAAATGCTTTCCACACTCGTCACTTTCAGCATGTTTATCTGGAAAACTCATTTCTGCATTAAGACAAATAATTCATTCTTTAACAGGTGATCTTTTAAGGCAAATAGTATTCTGATTATTGTGACTGGATGCTGTAAATGAAGCAAATTGAAAATATGTCCGTTGTTGGTCCATACATCAAATTTTAAGTAAATTGCTTGACATTTAGAGAAATTACCTGCTTGAAGAGAGGCCTCATACTGTACCACTCTCATGTTTGAACTGTGGATCTCAACCAACACATTTAGTGATGGAAGTCAGTAGAAGAGGACTGGGGTGGATGGCTTGAATACAACTGTCACACCAGAAACTGGGGTTCACATCCAGGGTCATGTCTGTGTTCAGATTTAGGTGACAAAAGAGCTCTGGTTGACGTTAAGAGAGAGATTGTGATAAAGTTGAATAAACTACAAAACCACAGGGCAGTCTTGCTCCATATATGTCAGGCTGCTTGACACAACTTCTAATCGCTCCTTTCTACATTGAAAGTTTATTTGATGTTTGCGCAACCCTATGCCCCAAAGGCGTGCATTGACAGTAACATCAAGGTCTGAAAACAGACTGAAGAGTGAGTGAGTGACACTCACAACATGCTATTTTACACTTAGAGCTCTACATAAGTTAAGATCACATCCTTAAGTATTCCACTGTATTTGAGTATTTAATGATGTAATGATTATCACATTACCTGCATCTTCTTCTTTATGTTTTCTGCTTTACCTCTATGTTCAGTTAGTGCACATCTGTGTGTGGGTGTCTGACAGTGAGTGATGTACAGCTTTTTTGTATAAAGGACGGTCCCAGTGAGTTGTCAGTGGGTGGTGGGTGGACTTGTGAAAGTCTTGAAAGCTAAATATACAGAAAACACAATCCCTCATTCAGATGAGAAAAGCATGTGAGATGAAGGTGGGTAGATATTCTGATGAAGGCGTAAAAATGTCTTGATGTGACTATACAGCACTGATATGCATGTAACCTCTGTCACATCCCTGGGTACGACTCATATTTTAAAAACATCTCTATTCACATCCCCACTGACACACTCTCCTTCAGGTGTCAGTGAGACATCTGTTTGTCATGCACTTCCTGCCTGCCCTTCATCTGAGTCACCATTGTGAATGCATCCAGCACAGCGGCCCGTCAGCACTGGTGAACAGGTAGGAGACGGCCCGCTGAGCATTACTCTTTTATGTCAGAGCTATGGTGTTGAAACAAGAATAATCACAGGTTAATGTAGCAACACCACTTATCTGTAATGGCAATCGGTCTACCCCTCTGACCTGTTTCCCTCTCACTCAAACATAACACCAGGTTGCACAAAGCCATCACAGGTTTCTACTCACTGCTCCTGTGCTAAAGGTGAGCAGATTCTCCCGGTGAGCGAGTGTAGAGAAGCATGCCATGGATTTTTAAATGGGCTTTTACACCAGGGACCAGGGCCTGGTCTGAGTACACTTGACCAAAATCCAGTTTATTTTATTTGTATGAACTAGGGGTGTAAAAAAATATGAATACACTAAAATGTCATGTTATATTATAAGGGCAATGAGATCCCAAAAAACAAATGTATGACATTTTTTATGTGGGGCAATGTGAGACAACCATTAACAGTGAGAGGTAGAATCTAACGATTCCATAGATTCACAGACTGCAGGTTATAGTGAAAATTTCCCCGCAGCTTCCAGGGTGTGATGTCTGTCAACATGGGAATCAAACCCATAACCTTGACATCTAATCCCTTCTGTATACACTTTTTGAGATTTTTCACTGATTGAGGCAAATATTAATTCCTCTGTGTAGAAACTGTGATGTACAAATGCAGGCCTAAATGTTCTCAGTCTGAATGCACAGAAATAAACTGTATTTGTTTGTGCACATAACATTGTGTATTCTTTATAATTATGAGCTTTTCTAAAAATAAATTTTGTAAAAAAAAAAAGAAAAAAAAAGCAGTATATCTTTTTTCCCTCAGGATCCCAATATATTACAATCATATTGTCACCCCATTTTGGATATTGCCAGAATGGTGCGAATACACAGCTCTGTATGAACAATTGTACACACATTAAGGAAGTGTGTTCATGTGTACCTGTACGCACCAGACTGACTGATGCAGTATTTTGTAGCAGCATCTAAGAATGTGTTTTGGACCACATACAGAATTTTAGTGTGAATGTTTAAACAAAAGGTGTTATCTATGAGAAAGCAGAGACTGTCCAACTGAACTGATAATGACTAAAAGTCTTTGTTTTGGTAGCATGTGGCAAATGGAGAAGCACTTTGATGTGGTGTGTATCCTCTTGTTTCAGAGTTAGGATGTGTTCCATATAACCAAAGACAAATTTGTGTTTGATTTAAGCGTATGTTTGTTTTGAAGGCGACATGCAAAGTTTTGGTAACACTGTGGTGGAGCAAAAATTTCGGAGGGTAAAATTTGACTTCATCAAGCCTAATTCTTTAAAACAGAACCTAAAGGTTGTATTTGTGATTGTGAAAACTGATTGTGTTGGATTATGTGATTCACAGATTGGGAAAAAAAAATATATAACATCAAATCAAAGACCTATTATTTTTTTCTCTCTACTGGCCCTGTTGTCATCTGTTTCTGTCTGTGCATCATGGAGGTGATGATCATAGGGACAGAAAAGCAATCGGACCATATGACATAGCTGAGGGCTATTTTTGCTGCAGTGTCTTGAGGCGATACACCATCAGCTCAAGGAAAGCTGTTTTTAACTTCAGTGTGCTTATTTGCATTCTTAGATAGAGTTAAACAAGGAGACAGAGGAACAGCACACCCAGAGCTCCGTAATTAACATCTTACATCTTGTTTGTTTAGTCTGTTTAGACTTTAGCATAAAAACAACAGGTTGCAGTTTTATGGGTGTAATATTTTCGGACTATTTCTTGGGGTTTTTTTTCTTGAGGTTGCCAGATTGTTAATCCGGCAGTGAGCTTTAAAGGTGCCAACAGGCAGATCAAAATTATTAATGTTTTTTTTTTTTTAATCCTATGACAGCGGTGTTAGTTATTTCATCTTCCCCAAATTTTATGTTAATCCAAGATAAACACGTAGAGCGAGACAAAGGAAAAAAAAAATAATGGAAATCATAACTAAAACTAATGAACCTAGGGCCGTATCTTTTACTATAAATTTTAATGTTAACAGTGATATCCAGCGCCTGCTACGTTGTGTGTAGCTCTACTTCATGTTGTTGTATCTCATTGTTAAATGGTGCAAGGTTTCCCCGGAATTACAAAGATGCATATGGGTCATTATGCATAATAACACAATGGCTAGTGTATCATAGCATATCATGATGACATTTACAAAAGTGCATTGCACATGTGTATTTTGAACAATCCAGTAAGAGAGCATACTGATTAATGACGGGGTGAGTGTTATGATCATCTCCAGTCTGTGTTCCTAAACAGCGTAAAATGATACATAATTATCTCATAAACAGCATTAACAACAGCACTGGCAGCTACCTGATTGGAATATTCATCCACCATAGTGTGTTTCACGGAAATATACCTTCCTTGGGACACTGCATGAGAAATCAACCCTCCTATTAGATTCAACATTGCATGTAAGTAAAGCAAAGGGAATGTATTTCACCCCTGCTCAGGAGGTTGAATGACGTGCCTTCATTTTTTTTTTTTTTTTAGGGTTATTCCGTCTATCACCTCAGAGAGAGGCAGATGGAGGCATTCAGTGGGTGGTCCCAAATTATAGTAATTAAAAAGACACAGACAGCCCTGTAAAGCCAGCTCAACGTGAGAGCAGGCCCGTGCCCAGGCAGACCAGCAGACTCAGAGAGACCAGCATCAGATATTGAAGAGCCTTTATCAATTATTTTCACCCTCTCCTCTCTCCTACTTTTTCTCTCAGGGGTCAGCCAAGGGCTACCCATCTTTAAAAAAAAAAGAGGTGCTTAATTTTTTTTCCCTCTTCACACTGGAAATTTGGCTGAGGCTGATAGGACTCTGCTGCATTGACCACACTCATTTGAAGCCTTGACCCTTTTTTTTTTTTTCCTTTGGTGACCAGTAATTCAGATGGATAGTGATGTCCACACAGTGACCACAGCAGGATCTGCCTTAGTTATGCACATGTGCGCATACACATATCAAACACCTGCATAAACAGGAACAGTGTTGACTCTGTGCTGTCAGTGGCGTATAATAGGAGACAACCTCTAATCCAGCTGTGGTTACTTGTTTTCTTTTTGAAAATATGCCACTGTGAAGATGTGTGTTCACCTGTGCTGTTTGGAATTTATTTTTCATTATTCCCACTGGTCTCCTCTCTCTTTCTCTCTTTTTATTTGCTTTTAGATTGCATTCCTCAGATGCAGATCAACATGGCAGTAATGCTTTACATTACAGTGTAATTATTTGCATATATGAGGTACCAGTGAAATTGGGTGCCAATAATTGCACTCGGGTTCTTAGATTGGATTCCTTTATTGTTGCTAGAGAACCATTACTTACCTTTACTGAGAGTTTGGAGCTTTGTCAGGAATTCACAGTGCATTCAGAGCGATTTAGAGATGGTTTGTGTGGGAATCCATCCGTATTGTAACTCATTATTAACACCAATATGTGAGCCACAGTTTACAGATGTAACAACACTCTGATTAATGTGAGAAAGAGACAATATCTATATTTTACACACACGTGGCAGATTTAAGTGTAGCTCCTTTTTTCCAATGTAGAGGTTAAAATGACAGTCCAGGCTATGTGAGGTGTTTCTGTGTGAAGTTCTTATCTGTAGTAACTGTCTTTACTTGCAGTAGATTTTGATCAGCTCATATCCCAGTTTGGAGAAGCAGCTGGGCGCACCAGGGCAGGTGCTTAGTAATGTGGCGCTGTGAACTGGGCCGTTCACAAAAAAATCTAATTGAACCCCTTTAAAACATGCCCCACAGATAAGAGCTAATATCATTTTAAGTGCACGTTATATCTTGAACATTTTCACTGCTTCATCTTCTTCAAACAGACTTTTCTTTTAAGTCAGGCAAAACCAAGCGTAGGTGTGCTTGTGAGTACAGCAGTTCAGCACTTGAAGAAATGTTATTCCAAAAGGGATTATCAACAAGAGCTATCTCCATCAGTGTCTGTATCACTGAAATAACCAGATAGCTATATACTAGAGGGCATTTTATATTCTCTTATTTTGTTAATGCAACAATGACCTCCTCAAGCAACAATCACCACCACCTGCTCCCATGCCACAGATAGCTAAACAAATAGATACAAATTGCTCCTCGTGGTGGATTTAATTCCTTTACTGTGATGATCTCATGATAAAACAGGACATGTGGAGGTTATTGCATCATGTAATAAGTATTTACAATGACTTTGAAGGCAGCAATGATCAAGATGGTTTACAGGGGTGCTGCTTATTCCCTTGGTAACACACACACACACACACACACACAAAGGAACACACTCACACATGCTGAGGTTAGCCCGGGTCTCGTCCAGACAAGGTCATTGTTGTTGACGCAGGAGTGTCTCAAGAGTCGGTGTTGGGTGTCCACAAAGGAGCGCACACAACAGGTCCACAATAACGGCTCAATCAGAGCTGCCCACCACCTAATCCCCTCTGTAGAGGCAACATTAAAGTTGCATTGTAGAGAGGGAGAGCTCATGTGCCACCCAACCCCGGCTAACCCTAACCCTGCGGGTGTAACCTGGAGGAGGTGGTGGCTCTCTGTTCGTCAGGGACATCGATACTGCTTCTATTCTCATTTCAGTTAAACGCTTATTATGCTTATTCATGAGTCTAAACTTAGCTTTCAGTCAGTGGCTTTGTAGCTGTCTTAAAAATTGTATAGTTTTCCAAAGGTTTTTCTTTGTGCAGCAAATTGCTTGACACAGCAGAACCCTGTGTATCTGATCATCTGAGAGCTGCAAACAAACCAGTCTTTTCTAAAAGCGAGCTCTGCAGCAGGGGGACTTGTAAATCCACTGAAAAAGTACAAGGTATTGACAAATCATTATGTCAAAAAAGGGGTTGTTGCTTGGGGCCAGTGGAAGACAGAGAAGAAGAAAAAGAAGAAGAAGAAGAAGAGGGGAAAAAAAGAAGCCAGGTGTGATGGCAGATAAACATTTGTTGCACATCAAAGCCTTGAAGAGAGAAGGACAGCAGAGGAGTCGATTTTTCAGCCGGCATGGAGTGACAGTGTGACAGTGATCAGCTAGATTAAAGGGGGCTCCAAAGTGAGCCACTGATCGTGTCAGTGAGGTATTTATAGAGGTGGGAGTTAATCTCTTATTTAGCTAATACAAAAAAAAAAAAAAAAAAAATCGACCACACGTTGAATGTCAGACCAGAGTTCAACTAATAAAGCTCCTTTAAGTTTTAGTGGAGGAGCAGCTTTTAACTCTAAACACAGAGTACTTTCAGATTGGGGGAGGGAAAAAATGAAAGAGAAAGGATATTAGAATAGGACCATGCAGAGCCTGATCTTTTTTTCCAGCATATGGGTGCACAATTGGGTCAAGAGATGAGCAAGCCCCATGGACTGTGGACAGATGCAATCCATCTCCGGCTGTGTTGATGTCCTCCCTCATCTTGTCTCTCTTGCAGGCACACAGCAATCAGACAGTGACCTGTGGAAAAACAGACATGCCTTAAGGATGCAGATGAGCAGAGAGGAGGATGCCTGGATGATAGTGGACTCCGGTGCTTTTGTGACATCTGCTATTATTAGCTATCATTAGTAGAAATACTACTAGTTCTGCAGAGGACGAGGTAGAGATGATCAAATCAAAGTGATGGAGAAAAAAAAAATGCTTTGAAAAAAACATGATTTTGTGGCTTTTCCTGTTAAAGGTCACATGCCTCATTTTAGTTATTGATCTAATACCAATTTTCAATCACACACTTAATTAGAAAATAAATTATGCCTGTCTTCTTTTTCTAATAGATTTTTATGATTTTATCAATAAGACACATATGAATGAGCCTGAAAGGTAACATGTTTGTGGGTGTGCGCAGCAGAGCATTTGTGTGTGTGTGGGTCTGTTAATGTGTGAATGTATCACATAAAAAATACAACTACCCTATAAACTTTGTGCAGGTCAGCAATTCAATGGTAATGATGAGCCAGGTGTCTGTCCTTTGGCCAGCTGCCTGGAAATGGCATTAGATCAGACTGTCAGGCAGTGAGGAAGGTGGAGGGGGCTGTATGGTATGGTATATGGTGTATAGTGTATAGTGTATATAAATATATATATGGTGTCCTGCGTAACAAATGTGGTGGGATTTTCATGAAAGGAATCAATCACATCATCGGCGTATAGGTCTGACCCAGTAGCAAAATCATTTCAGTGTTAGAGCTGCATCATGACAAATGTCAGTATGAAGTATAGGGGAGTGTTGACTGTCTATTATCTACTTACCAGCTTCTTTGTGTGTGTGTGTGTGTGTGTGTGTGTGTGTGTGTGTGTGTGTGTGTCAGCACATAAGTAATTTCATTATCATTTAATTTTTTCTATATCTATTTCATTCATTTATATTTTATCTATATTTTTTAAAATTCTTTTCTCTTTTATT